>MU130865.1:0-65140 GCA_015039435.1 Imleria badia
AACGTTGTGCGTTGACGGGTTCCGAAGGATGGACTGTCCTGCCAGCAGGACTCTCTACGATAGTTGATCTCCTGGGCAATCGTGCTGTGGCAGATAGCTTGCGATCCAGATGAATCGATTTCATCCCCATAATGTCACCAGAATTGCGATACGGATCTTGATCTCCACCCTTGGGGTTGGGAGCAATCGAGCTAGCTATTCGTGGTAGTTCAGCAAGGGGGATCTGGTTGGAATAGATGCCAATAAACATACATGGGGAGAGTGGAATGACACCCCGTCGTTTGAGAAGAAGGTACAGACGACGAAGTGCAACATTAAGCAAGAACGCGTACTGTTCCAGACCAGATACCGCTTGGAACCCACCACGACAATTAACATAGGCGTGGTCAGTGCAGAGGATCAGAGAGGGTACGTCGCCAAATGACGGTGTCTCCTTGATGGACTCGACATCATATACAAATATGCTGACGTTGGCAGGGGGTCTGCGTGTAGCCGGTTTCTTCGATGGATCCTTGTCAGTTTTATCCTGTTCCTTGTCCTTGTCCTCCGCAGCTTTGCCACAATTGTTACATTGCAAACACCCCGAGTGCCACCGCTGATATGTCCCCAGTCGAACACAAGCCTCTTCGACTGTCTGGGTGCACCTAACGCATAGATCAGAGGGCGGATTGTTGATTGAGAGTTTCGAAGGCGAGGTAGCTGAAAATGGAGAGTCCCCGGCTAGTTCAGGAGCCAGACTTCTAAATCCGTACGTGACTCCTTGGGTGCCTAAATTGGCACCGCTAGTTTGTCCCACCGCTTCACCACTGCCGTTTTTGATGATCCGGCGCGCAGCTGGATCCCCACCCTGTACCGCAAGGAGATATAGCTTATCCAAGAAAGAAGGCATCGCTTCCCTGACGCTCTGTTCCCTCTCCAGTCTCAGCGCACCTGTCAATGCGATGCGAATTAGGATTTTGAGGTAATGAGCTAATCCTGTCACAAGTGCCAATAGTTCTTGCGTCATGCCTATCCGACGCGATCCTGTTTCTTGCGTGTGGGACAGCAACGTGAAGAGATCGACGGTTTTTCGACAGAGCATGCGGGCTTCCCGGACGTGAGACATCCCTGGATTATGACATAAGAAACATGGATGCAGACATGAGGTCAAGGCATACCCTTGAGGCTAAGCCTTGCGCAATGGTACTCGAGATCGTCGATAGTACCGAAGAGGACCTCCACATGCAGGATAAATTTCTCTGCCATCCTGATGGCATCAAGATATTGCCCATTATTGACCTGCCGCAGCATATCCGATATGCACGCAGCACTTGATTCCTCGAATGCGGAAAGGATGCTGAGAAAGCAACGTTGGATACTTTAAGAATACGAGTGTCGAGATCACTCACGTCCAGATTCGGTATACCAACTGCTCCATTCTCACCTGTTTTACTGAGAGAGAGATTGGTGTTTCGCGTTTCTCCTCCTCGACATACGAAGGCTCCAGTTCCGATCCATCACTTATAGAACCGCTGGACCTCCGCGAGACCACTTTAACGTTCCAGAACTAGACGATTCAGTCAAGGGCCAGTCGAGCTAAACTCCGCAGCGCGTACCTTGTTGATCATGTAGCACTCTGGATGCCAGCACTCGTCCCTCATGTTACGATTGATCTCGACGAACTCCTTCAAGATTGCACTACTGCAACCCGCGCATTTCGTGGCAAAACGCGTCGAGTAATGAAATGGGCAGTACACATCTCTATCGTGTTCATAGTAAGAATCCTGAGGTCCGAAGAGGGTCGGACATAAGGTGCAAGTAAAGTGTTCCACGTGGTACTTTTTATCTGAGACTCGTGTGAGCGGAAGGACGACGAATGCAGTAGAAGTGAGGGACTGACCGCACGCGGTGATGTAGCTGCCACGCAAAGCAAGGCCACACTTTGCGCAGATGAGGTTGCGACGACGGAAGTAGTCTCTTTCGCAAAGAGGTTGTTGCTTCCCATCAGGACCATCTATGGGGAAGAACTTTGACGCGACGACATCACCGCAATCCTGCGCGACGAGTTAACATTGAGAGGGAGACATGTAAAGGAGAGCACGCACGAGACACTTGAAACAGCTGAGGTGGAAGACGGTGCCAAGTGCACGGACGAATGGGCCCTGCATGGCAAGCCCGCACGCAGAACATGTACTTTAGGAGATGGTGTCAGTGTTTGATGTGGTTGATGAAATGATGTAAGCGGACGCACGAAGAAGATATGTCGGAGGGGAAAGCAGGGGACGGTACGGGCTGGAAAGCGGAGGAATCATGCCTAAAGGAGGGACTGCGGTTGAGGTCGTCGCTACGAGGATGAGAAAATAGATCCTACTTGGGGAGAGGTTGATTCGGGAGAGGTCGTGCGTGGAACCTCGGTCGGCGGCGGAGGCTCTCGTCGGGAAATGCGGACAATCGGGGAGATGGGATGGGCTCGTTGGGCCCGGCACGGAGATCGGTCCAGGGGTTTGGGAGATCGTTGCGGAGACGAGTTGCCTCTGAATCAAAGGCCATGTCCAGCTAGTAATGGTCGTGTCTCATATGTGCGAGCGTCGAGCGTGGTCGAAGATGCACAGCAAGCGAGCATGACAACAGGTCACAAGTCCCGTGACAAGTAGGCTTCTTTAAGAGGGAAGCTCAAGGGAAGCTACTACTAGTAACGTACTCCATGTGCGCTTCGTGTCCGACACCATCTAAGTATACTGTACCAGCAGCCTCGGACACTCCGTCCTCGTCACCGCAGAAGGTGGCTCGTCGTGTATAAGATAAAGGGTTCTTTTGATCATATGTTCGATTTTAGTCCGGTAGGGGAGAACGCGGCGGGTTAGTCGCTGCCTCTAGTCTATTCGGGCAGCACTGGCGTTATACAAACGGAAGATGATGTTCTTGTGCGCCGATCGCCACGTCGAATCGAGCATGGATTTTGAAGTTTGAACAGCGGGTCCGTGTCGCGACGTAAACTGCGATGTCCACCATGATAGTAATTCCATACACCTAGTGTTTTCACATGGAGGATGATGTTTTTGTGCCGTTATCGCCACGTTGATTGGAGGATGGGCTTTGAAGGGGTTCGAAAGTATCTGTGGAGGGTGTCTCGATGTCCAAGCAACTGCGATTTCTACCAAGATGATTGTAATTTCCGTGACCATATCAAGAAGATGAGACGAAACGGAGAAAGATTGGAGACTTTGCTCGAGTACATCGTTCTCCAGTTCCAACGAGGTAATCTGCCAAGGGCGTAGGGCGCACGGACCCGTCGACGCGTGTTGGTATTGAGGGATATACAAACTTGAATATGCTTGTTCAACCACCATTCTGAACAGCTTTTGGTCGAAAGAGATATTGACCGATGCCCCATCTGCGAAGCATCGAATGATGTCCGACACGGGGGAATGAACAGACGTACTCCTGACCACCATGCATGTTGAATAGTTCCGAACACGCAAGGAAAAAGACCCGGAACCTGATGTGATGACATCAGTCGTTCAGAGAGCACATCCGGACTAGGTTCATACTTACCGATTGAACGTCTTCCTGCCTTGTTCTGCGAAACCAATCTTCTAGTGTGCGGGAATAATGCTGGCCGCTGAGATACCAACTGTTGATCAATGTCAAGTTGGATTGAAAGTACGTCTGGAAGACTCGAGGGTTAGCTCCGAAGAACATGAGAACATATATGTATACCAACCAGGAGATCGTGGGATGGGACCTAGTATAGAACCGTGTCAGAGACAACAACAAGGCAAGAGGGTGAAAATACGTTACCAAGAACGCCTATGCCATCCATCCGTCGTTTTCCTCGAAATGATAGGGCGTCGTCTTGTGGCAGAATATATGTACAAAGAGCAGGGGTCCGGAATCGTCTGGATTTTCAGAGGGCGAAGACGAACGCAACCACGAGGCAACCTTTCGCAGCAGAAGTTCGTAAATTTTCATGTGTTCAAATATCTGATGGGGGTATAATGAGGGTGTAGTCCCGGAAGAGAGGACGGACTTCGATGGAGTGTCCGGTCGAATCGAACGGAGCTATCGAAAACGACAACGTTCACGTCGCCGGTGATAATCTGCATCGCGATGGGTGCACATTCAGACGGAAACGGGAAGGGAGGATACCTCGATGTTGGATATATTTCTCGCCCTTGCGACGCTCTCGACGTGGACTTTTGTGTTGCAGAGTTGGACAGGCCGGCGATGCGCGATGCTGGGTATATCTAGAGGGTATCGTGAGTGCCTGTCGCGTCCAGAAAAGACGGAAGTAAATGGACCTGTGCGAGATATATGGCGACACTACCCCACCCTGATTGAAACAGTGAGACAACCACATTGAAGATGACGGGGATCGGACACACCACAACCGAGATCAAGGATGTCCATTCCGTCTTTGAGCTGTGCCTTTGACAGTATCTCTGCTTCGTCAAGCGACTCGTTTCCGTTGGGGTACAAACACGCAGAATATTTCGCGTATGGACTCAAGCAGGACAGGATGAAGTTGGTTGGGACCTAGGTCAATTAGGATAGCGTGCGCCAGGAGGAAGTGGATGGTACCTCGTAGTGCTGGACAAGGGACATACGTGTGAAAATATTACCAAACGCGCCAATGATGTTTTTGTGGCGAGCGTGTTTTTCGAGGACGGACATGTCACTCGCTCGACTCGGCCATGCGACTCGCGCGACCGTCGACAGATACAGTGCAATCCGTCTCTTCTTTATCCGCGACTCTCGGAACAATGTCCGCTTTAATCATTCTGATGCCAAGCAAAGGATCACCAAGCCTCCCGGTGTCGATCAAAAACTCGCAGAACCGCATTCTCATTTGCCCCCTTTGAACCTAGACAACTACCCGCGTCTATATCGCCGACTAGCACTCTCCCTCTCCCATCTACACCGTCCCACCAGAGACGACTTTCTCAAGGTCGCCAACGGCTTTTGGCAGCGGCTCCGTATACGCTTCAAGTGGTTTACAATCAGGTCGTTCCGCAAATTCAATGCAGACGATATATCTGCTTTCGTCACCTGGTTCCTTATGAGCCAAACACTCTGGATTTTGGTCGGAACGTAAGCGCGGCAGCCTGTGTACTTTCTGTCATCTCACGTCTCCCAGGACCACATTCTTTTCCGTCGTGTTTGCCACCGCTAATAGCTTGAGACTGCAAGGTCTCTCTCCCCCGCTATGCCGTATCTCAAGCGCTGATCAATCCCCTTTTTAGAAAACGTTGCTAAAGCTATCAGTAGTTATTTAACTAGCGAAACCGGCGCCACAGTCATTTTCGAATCAGCCATCGTACCCAAGTGGAAGGACTCTCGTATCTCATTCAAGAATGTCTACGTATCTCGCCGTCCACAGTCTGCTAAATCAACCCAAAAGAAGAGCAACACTCTCGGACACAAGGCCGCCGTGGCGTACGACGTCAGCACCCACCCGGCATACAACTACCCCGTGGAAGAGGACGAGGAGGTGGCACAATGTCACGCCGATGACGACGCCAACTATTCCATGTTCGATCTCAGCATCGACTCCATCGACGTCACTCTTTCTCTCAAACGCTGGTTGGACGGTAAAGGACTCATCGAGGATGCTGTCGTCAAGGGCGTTCGCGGTGTTTTGGGTACGTTACTGCCGTCTAGATTTTTGCTAGAATTAATCATGTCCATATTTCAGATAGACGGTCTGTTTTTTGGGATCCAGAGAATCCCTTGGACCCCGCCGCCTTCCGAAGTGTCGCCCGTCCTGGTGACTTTGAATTGCACTCCCTCCAATTGGAAGATGTGCTCGTCACAGTATATCAGCCAGGCAACTTTCGTCCCTACACCGCTTCCATTTTCCGAGCCGATATACGGACTCTGCGCAAGCAATGGTTATTCTATGATTTCCTGCACGCGGAGAATGTCGTGGGGCAGTTTGACAATTGCTTGTTCAGTCTGCACAAACCTCAGAGTATTGGGCGGACTACCGAACAGGACATTCAGGATGGACAATGGTCCCGAATGGTGAGTACGCAGATCCTTGCCATGGACGATGGTCCTGAGGTATTCCCATAGACCAGGATTCGCATCGACGGAGTAAATATTGACCACATGCAAAACTCGATTACTGATCCCACTGGACCGCTCTCGTGGATTACATCTGGAAAGGTTGACGCTGTTCTCGATATCAAGTTCACTCGCGATCCCGAGGACGAGTACCCGTTCAATGCTCTCCTCGGCGAGTTGGCAGACGCTATATCAACGGCAGCCTCAGCATCACTCATTCTGGATCGTATCCCCGGCCAGAGAGAACTTGCCAAGCCGCCATTAGTTGCACCCACTACCGACCTGGCCGAAGACGAACCCGACAAGCCCAGGGTAGTCATTGATATAGACTTGCGTTTCAGGGACGTCAAGGCTGCCGTGCCTCTCTTTACTGAAAATCTATCCTATGTCAACAATGCCCTGATCAGACCCATCGTAGCATTCATGAAGTGCGCAGGCAGAACCAATCTCTGTGCTTTGTACTAACGCATCCATTCTGCAGCGCACATCATACCCTTGTGCCCATCCATTGCAAGGTAGTCAAAGATGTGAACGATTTTGACGGCGCTTGGACTGTAAGTTATTCGCATGTCTATCCGTCGTCACACTCACATCTTTTTCACAGATGTGGGAAAGTAGGCTGCCTTCAATCTCTGTGCTGTTATCGTAACTCATCGTGGAATTTTCCCCAGCTGGACTGATGGACGAAATCTCACAAAAGGTTTTCGGTTTTGTTCAAATGAAATTCGTCAACAAAGTACTGACCCCATTTTCCATAGGTTTACGATGCCCTTGCATACCACGTTTCACAGACCAATATGAATCGGCGAGTGAAAGCGGTTGGTGTATGGAGCCTACAAATGACTGCCAGCGTGATCCTCTCTGCGCTAAGAAATATCGTCGATCCCATGGCTTCCCGGCTCAGAGAGGTGTACTACGTAGACGGGATCCCGTACGATGCTCTCCTTCTTTTCAGTCCATAGAGCATTGATCCTTAGCGTTGGCTTCCGCAACTTTGGCATTAGGTGGAGAAGGTAAAAGTATTATATTAATTCTGGCATCGATTATTGGACTGCTGACAGACACATTTTACTATCGACTCATGTATCTTCTCGCTGCTCGATTTAACAACACCACTATCCACCCCGGGCATAATTGTGAAATGATGGGTCTGCTAGGGTACATATAGCTTACCGAAGTTACAAACATAAGGGGGATTTTAGCTACTAACAGTGTCCGTAAATGGAAAATCTATCCTAATAGAGCCTAAAGTGTGACATGTGTGACTCGATGCAATAGTCGGAAAATCGGTCATACCCAGGGGTGGCGAGCCGGTAGGCGAGCCGAAAAGCTACCCAGGGGTCGGCGTCGGATCCCGGAAAATTCCACCCAGGGGCTGAGCACAGCTGTGGCGCACAACATGCCGCCTGAAAATTTTCGACCTTAGCGAAAATTTCCCCGCCGTCTCGTGACTCAGAGGCTCACACGTGACTCAGGGGCATCACGTGCCAACCAAACGGTCCAAACGGTCCTCACGTGCCTGGGACCGTTTGGACCGTTTGCGTGGGAACCCTGGGTATGACGATGCTCCCCAATAGTCGTCTAACGAATGTCACCAGACGTTTTGGTCACCGGAAGATTCCGGCGCCGTCAAGGTGTAGACCAAAAATGGCTGGTGGCGAGACTAGGGTGTTTCAGGTGCACGTTGGATCATTCATTACCATTTTCTGCCTGGGGTGCTTAAGTTTTGCTCATCAGATTAGAAACTTGGGGAGTGTTTCAGGTGCACGTCGGATCATTCATTACCGTTTTCTGGGGTGTTTCACTTGACTGGGATATCTGGCCCACACGGGACCGCTGGTGACCGCGATCGGATCTCCATTGAGTTGAGAGCGTCCTTCGGGGCCGTAGCTTGGTTTCCAGTGGAACCCCGTTTCCCCACTGAGTCTCATCAGACGGCTTGGCAGTCCGACATTCGGGCACTGGCACACTGACAGACAAAATCTATACCAGATTGGTCTTGTGGTAGAGTATTTAGTGTCCTAGTGTCTCAGGAAGGGCATAACCTGGCATCACAGTGGCATAATGAGGCATAACGTTATAGTAACCGGATCGTCCCGCTGCCGCCAAGTGATCGCGGTTAGTGGGGGGATCCAACCCAAGTTGTGGCATGCCTTCTGAGTCCGGGTCGCGTATAAATGCGTCCTCGGTCGTCCGGCAGATCCGGTCCCACCGTGCTACGGCTAGCACGTCCTCTCTCAGTCCTCTGCTCAACACCGACGATTGGGAAGAAGACGCCGATACTTCGGAAGCGAACATGGGTTCCAACTTGAAAGACGTGCACCGAGTCGACTCGAAGACGCACATGCACGAGTACAACGAGGACGCGCCGGGACTCGCGGGGCTTAACCTCGTCGAGAGTGAAGGTCGGGTGGGCTTTCGAGGGTTGTTTGAGAACCCGCTCGTGTGAGTCCTGTTCTGCATTGGCGATCGCTATTGCTGCGTGTGTGGGGTTTCTCTTCTCACACGCGTACTGTCTGGCAGGTTGGGTATAACGTGCTTTGCGACGTTGGGTGGCTTTGTCAGTGGTTGGCTTTTTTTGATCGCGCGTGCTAGAGGTTGACGATGTCTGTTCGTGTCTCAGCTCTTTGGTTATGATCAGGTAAAAGTCCCGGGTTGGCAGTCGGGTGTGGAGCTCATCGCATGCCTGTTTGTTGCAGGGCGTCGTTAGCAATGTGCTCGCCATCGAGTCGTTTGGTGCTGCGTTTCCAGACATTTACATGGATGCAAATCTCAAGGTGCGTCAAATCAGCCATGTCTTTGTCTTTGTGCGCCGGCTGATCTCGTATTCAAGGGGTGGTTCGTCTCCACACTACTGCTGGGTTCGTCGTTCTCGAGGGTGTGTGTGCGTAGGAATGCTGTGGTATCTGACGAGGTTTTGGTCTTGTTTAGCTGCTTGGTTTGGGTCGCTCGCCAATGGCCCCATTTGTGACAAGGTTTGACTTTCATTTTCTGTCTATGCGTGGAAAGGTTAAACTAGGAGTTCTTGTTGGTAGATTGGACGGAAACGGAGTATCATGTGCAACGTGGTAGTATTTCTGCTTGGGAGTGCACTCCAAACGGGCGCAACTTCTCAAGGTGAGGTTCTATTGACTTCAATCTCTCGTCTCCGTGCGGAACACTCACTGTATTTCCATTTCTCCTCTAGGTTACCTCTTTGGTGGTCGTGCCGTCGCTGGTCTGGCAGTGGGTGCAATGACGCACGTCGTCCCCATGTACCTAGCCGAGATTTCCAGTGCAAACGTTCGAGGATCGCTGGTTTCCCTGCAACAACTCTCCATTACGATCGGTGTAAGTCTGAGAATCATTCCTCGTACGCGAGCTCAACTCTCCATGTGCAGATCCTCGTCAGCTGTGGGTCACTCTAGACTTTTACAAGCCTAGTCGAAAAGTCTCATGAATGACCCTTTAGATTGGCTCGCGTATGGGACATCGCATATCGGTGGAACACGCTGTGCACCAGAGATCCCATACACAGGACCGCTTTTGAACGGAAGCCCTACTTTTGATCCATATACAGACGTTCCATTGGGCGGCTGCACTGGTCAAACGCAGGCATCATGGAGGATTCCCATCGGCTTCCAGATGTTCCCCGCCCTGGTCCGTGTTCCGTCTCTCGGGCCGCTCACATAATCATTGACGTCATTCATTCTCAAAAGTGCCTGGGCATCGGGATGGCGTTCATGCCCTACTCACCGCGTTGGCTGATGGAACAAGGGCGCGAAGAAGAAACGCTCACGACCTTATCCATGTTGCGACGAAAACCATCTGACCACGTCGCCGTGCGCTACGAGTTTTTGGAAATCAAGGCCGAGATTCAATTCTCTCGGGAAGTGAGCGAACTGGCGTATCCGAATGCGGGCCCGATGAGACGGCTCATCAACAATTACGTGGCGTTGGTAGCGACGTGGCCGAAATTCAAGCGGTTGGCGGTGGGCTGCTTGACGATGTTTTATCAGCAGTTTATCGTGCGTTTGTGTTTGCGAGCGATGTGACGTTTTTTGCTAACTAAAGCGATCATCTAGGGTTGTAATGTGCGTGTTTTGGTTTGTCGGTGAATCGTGTTTCGTCTGATGGGGTACCAGGCCATTATCTATTATGCCCCGACGAGTTAGTCGTATACTTTGCTCGTGGTCCGACTTGAAACTCATTTCATCTCTGCAGTCTTTGGTCAATTGGGGCTAAACCCGAACACAACCTCTCTACTCGCTACCGGGGTGTATGGAATAGTGAACGTGAGTTTGCTACCTCTGATTACACCTCTTTTGAGCCAACTCTGTCTTAGACGTTGTCCACTCTCCCGGCTGTGATCCTGTTGGACAACGTCGGTCGACGTCCTCTGTTAATGTGGGGCGCGGCTGGATGCTGTATTTCACTCGTGATCGTCGGCTCGCTGATCGCTGCGTTTGGAAACGACTGGCCAAATCATGCTACTGCAGGACACGTCGCCATAGGCACGTCCCATCCCTCTTTGCTTCATTTCGTGTACCAAAGCTGAAACGAGCGCGTCTGGCGATCTAGCGTTCGTATTCCTCTATGACGTCAACTTTTCGTATTCGTGGGCTCCGATCGGATGGGGTATGTGATGATATACTGTAACATTTCTTTGTGGTGGTCTGGAATTATTGTAAACAGTGCTTCCGAGTGAAATCTTTCCTTTGCATCTGAGATCTACCGGTATCTCCATCACGACTTCTGCCACATGGATGTCCAACTTGTACGTGTACACACCAATCGATCTCTCTGATCACTGATCATGCACCGGGACAGCGTCATTGGCTTGGTCTCTCCAAAGATGTTGACCCAGATTCCATACGGCGGGACCTACTTTTTCTTTGCAGGCTTCGCCGTCTTGGCGTTCTTGACGACGCGTAAGTCGAGCCGCATTTATCGCGCACGTGTTGGAGGCTCACGACCCCGCTTGCAGTGCTGTTTTATCCGGAAACCAAGGGAAGGGTGAGTGTCGACGTGTTCTGGGTGGTTGGCTACATTGATCGCTGACGGACTGGCTATGCAGACGTTGGAAGAAATGGACGCGGCGTTTGGGGATAACGCGTCGGACAAGGAACGAGAGCATATGGAACGGATTTGTCGCGAGCTGGAATTACCTGCTCAGGCGTTGTTGTCTGCGTGACGAGGTATGCGTGCACGAGGACGATTGAGATGAGACTGGCTGAAAAGGCGAGTCAAGCTGACGGAAGGTTGTATGTTAGAATACGCGTGGATGATACCCCTACTGTGGGCCGTACAGATGTGAATTATGATCATAACTTGGAGTGCATATCAAGTGGTGCTGTACGAGGTCAGTGAGGAATCCGGCCCCTCGATAAGCTATCAGTGACAGGCACGGGCAGCCATGCTCGATCGTGTGGCCTCTCGATGTGCCTCGGACGAGACAAGGTTAGATTCGCCAGCAATTGCTCGAGCGATTCACTCGGAACGCTGACGAGTATATATTGTCCTTGTTGACCGGATACGAGTAGCTCTATAACTTACGCCACACGTAGGCTCTGTGACGGAAATGCACAGTCGAGTGCGCATACTACACGACGAGAGGGTCCAACTTAAACTCGAAAAGGAACAAGGCAACGTCCGAGTCACAAAGGGTCCGTCCCCACAACGTGGGGTGATGTCAAGACCATGACGATCGTGCTCGATTCCAGGAATGGATAGATACATCCATTGATTCGGCAGGTTTAGTGATATCGTGATCCCCTCTCGTGTCGGTGCGGGGTTCCTGGACATAAGGAGCACTCGAGTCCGAGCGTCACAAAGTGCAAGTACCGCCGATGGTGCGTTCGCTTGCGAATCTGGCAGCTCGCGCGTCGATTAAACCTTGACCGAGTCGGTGATTACTGCGCGTTTGGTGGATTCATTGTCGCTTAACTAAATAGCCCCTGTAATGTGATGAGTGATGGCTGATCCCCTGGGGCCCACATCGGTGCACGCAGTTCCCTTGCACTTTGTGACTCGTCGTCAGAGCGGGTCCGAGGAAGCCATCCTGTAGGGGAAAAGGGTTAATGACTCGAGGAATGCGAGTCAAAACGTGAGGGCACGTGTGTGACGCGATGATGAGGTTGAGCGTCATAACGAACGTTCTGGTCCATTGGTCAATGAACTCGCAGTGTTGATGGAAATTGGTCGAATCATGCCGAAAGATATGAGCAGGCAGCAAACATCGAGTTGAAGGAAATGATAAGAGGCCATGACTTTTACATCAAAGTCAGAGTCAGCGAGAACCGAAATCATCAGCGACGAAATCGTCCCACTGAACGTATCATGTCGAATTAGTGTGTCCAAGAGTCCAACGAGAGTACTCGCCGGGTTGTAACTGTCAGCCTCAGAGGTCGTGCGATTGTGTCAGCCGCCAGAGACATATAAACCAGCAAGGCGGGCAGCGTCGTTTTCACATCCCTACTACACATTCTTTCATCTCGAGTCAATTATTCAACCTACCTCTCTGCCTCTATCATCGCCATGCGTGCCCTTGCCCTTCTTGCTGCGATCATCATGATACACACAGCCCACGCCTTCCCTCGCCCAGACCTCGCGGTGCGTCAGGACGGAAACGATCTCCGCAACGAAAGCCACGTATTCCACCACTTTGATCGTAATCAACGCACTGCCAACCGGGATCGCGAGCGCATCGACAGAAACGACGCGGAGAGATCTGGGGTATCCGTCGTCAAACGGGTGTCGAAGAAGCGAGCTGGGATGGCGAGGGAGAGAGTGGTGGAGAGGCGGTTCGTGGAGGGCCCAGATTACAGCCAAGGCGGCGGCTCCGGAGGTGGTGGCCCAAGCTCTGTCAGCTCGGCGTCCGATACGATGCCCACGCAGCAACCACCCAAGGCAGAGAAACAGACGTAGGACTTGGACGGAAATATTTCATTGGCGTAACTTTCACTGTGTCGAACTTGTCAGCATTTTTTCATTTGTACTGGCGAGATGAGATGAAACCATGAGCGGTGCATCGATTGAGTGACCCAAAACAAGAGGGGTGCACAGCCACGAAGCCAGTGCTGAATCAGCCGCTCCTACGCTGGGGATATAAGTCTTTTCGTCCGCTACCATCGCTTATCACTCTACACAATGAGCTCGAGCAGCAATCCAGTCCCTCCCCCAGCTTACCAGGCTACTGGCTCGTCCAGCAAGCCCCTGATTAACCCTGGATTCGACTCTGCTGAGCCATTGCTCGGTCGCCCAAGGTCTCCAGGGGGTGCATTCTATGATCAACCCGAACAGGGTGATGTTCCAGATGATTTCAAGGTATGGAAGCGTCCATAAACATCGCTCGTGTAACTCACTTCTATGTGATCACAGTACGGTGTCACTGTTTCTGAGAGTTCCACCGAAGTTCGCGCCGCTTTCGTCCGCAAGGTATACACCATCCTGTGTGAGTCATTCATCGTCGGTTCTTGCGACGTCGCTCAACTTATCCTCCACAGTCTGCCAGATTGTAAGCTACCTTCAAGCTCCACCGTGCGAGGTTTCTAACCATGTGAATAGCTTGCTACGTGCTTGGCTGCTGGCGGTATTTCCCAGTCCCCGTCGGCGATCTTCTGGGTTCAGCAGCAGTATGTTCAGTATCTTCGTGCTGTGTGCTTCTAGTCTGATCGATTCCTGTTCAGCACGTGGTCTATTTACCTCCCTCTCTTTGGCAGCCTCATCAACCTCGGCCTTCTCTTCTGGAAACGTCATAGCCACCCTCTCAACTTCGTGTTGCTGTCCACATTCACCGTAATGGAAGCATTCACTTTAGGAGTACTCACCGCATTCTTCGACAACGTTATTGTCCTGCAAGCTCTGTACGTCTTGCATCACTTCTCATTGGTCAAGTTTATTAATTGCTTTCAGCCTGATCACCTTAGGGGTATTCCTCGGCTTGACGTTATTCACACTTCAATCAAAGGTTGGTGTTTATTCTTTAATGTATACAATTTTACCAACGATCGCTTGCAGTATGATTTCTCTGGGCTTGGACCTTGGCTGTTCGGTGCCCTCATCGCTCTGGGTACGCCTTGGATTCTCATGACCACCCGCGCTCAAACTCTAACGTCAACTTCGTAGTAATGGTTGGGCTCGTCAACATGTTCATTCCGTTTGGACGGACGATGGACCTCATATACGCACTCGGAGCCTGCGTGATCTTTAGCGGCTACATCGTATATGACACCTTCATGATCACGAAGCGCCTGTCCCCCGATGAATTTATTTTGGGTTCTATCAGTCTTTACCTCGAGTACGTCTTGTCCCATCTAGTGCATGGCAACTCTAACTGCTCTCATTTTGTAGTTTTGTTAACCTTTGTAAGTTCGACTCAACCCTCGAGTGTCGATAAAACTCTCATTTCTACTTTCTAGTCATCAACATCCTTCGCCTCCTCAACGACCTTCAGGATCGTTAGACACGCAGGTTCTATGTTTTTGGGGTATTGAATTGCAACGGTTCATTTTGAAAGTCTATTACTGGAGTCTCGGTAGCTCGCTTTTTATAGTTTCACGATTCATCATGTATATTATTTCAATCGCGATGAGTTGCGACAATTGCACACTGAATCCAGCTGAGCAGAGCACCATGCGAAAACGGGACCAAATCACTTCATTGAAAGAACTCGACCTAACATCGCATTTACATGTCACATTCGTAATCCCTCGCCAGGGCTCCAGCGTACATTCACATCGCTCGTTACAAGGCGTGTCTGATCGTAACACAAGGCTGACAGCGCGCGAACTGTCACTTACAATATGGTACAGGCCCACAGTCCAGCCGGGCCAGCATTCGAGTAAAAGTCTCGTGTTACAACCCAGCCAACCCAATCAGATGGGCAAGCTTTTCGGGGCTAAGGTTCTCGTGCCGTGGCTTGATCACGCAGGGCACCTCCTCAGGGCGCCTGTGAAAGAAGAAGAAACCGACGGACTTGTCAAGACCAACACCCGACAAAGGGGCTGGGGGAAATCAGACGCACGTGGTAAGGCCACCGGTCCATTTCACATTGACGCCGTCCGGGCCCGGGTCCCACCGAGGCAGGGCTTCGAAGCGAAAGACGGCAAGCAAGGAGACGATCGAGATCCAGAGGGACGCGTCCGCGACGTGCCTTCCGACGCTACATATTTCGGGGTATGATCAGCATCCCCTGCCAAACGCGGAAGGGAGGGGGACACGCGACGTACCAGACACGTCGACCGAACCCGAACGCAAACGAGAGTTCGTCAACGGAGGCGCTTTGCCCTTGGAGAAAGCGCTCGGGTTTGAACTTTTCTGGTTCGGGGAACTTGATGGGGTCTTGAGACATCGCCCTGGAGTAGAGTGGAGCGTCAAAGGATGTACAGATTAGACTGTACACTGGAGAGCCTACCACGCATTCACCAACACTGTCGCGCCTAAACACGAGACAGACGGTGAATTACTCGCCCTTGGCCCATAGAGCGATGACGAACCTTTGGGGATATGATATCCTTCGTAAATGTCATCGTCCACAGTTGCGTGCGGAATACCTTGGAGCGATCAGACTTCTACACCCGATAAGTGCGTTGCAGTCTACTTACCGAGGGGCACAACTGGGTGCCATCTCAACGTTTCTTTGACAACAGCTTCCACGTAGGGAAGCGAGGCCCGATCTTCCCAATGAGGGAGCCTCTGTAGTCCTTCGCCCACGACAGAATCAATTTCAGCTTGAACCCGTGCCTGCACGTCAGGGTACAGAACCATTGCCAATATGAAGATCATGAGCGTGGAGCACGTCTGTTCGCGGCAGTGTGATCAATGGAAGCCCCTGCAAAATCATCTTCGTACCGTTTCTGACGCAGCTAATCGCACATGATTCAAACACAGCCTAGTCAAACGTTTGAAAAGCGTTCACGAACCAGCATAGGCACTCGCACAGGCTTCTTTCACTGCCTTTTCAAGATAAGAAGTTTCTGCCTCTGTGTCTGCCCTGTCCTGTATCCTCGATAGTGCTTCTGACACCATAGACGGGGCGGCAGTGCCTGCCGCCTACAATGCACCCGTTGCGTCAGCCCGACGATCGCATGACCTGATGCAGACGATAGACTACTAACCATGCTCTTCTTCACATATTCGAAAGGTGCTTCAACCCATTCTGAAATAGACTTTCGTGTAATCATGGCGCTGCGTTTGAAGCTTGCCCCTGGGAACCACTCGGGAAGGTACTTCACTAGTGTGGTGTGAAGATGCATGCGTCCGGTGGGAATTGATCAATCAACCTGCCGAATCCACTTGACAACGTAGACATGGGAGACTTACAAAGTGGAAATGCGGCGATTAGAGCCGCTACCTCGGGTCGCATTTCCTTTGTTGCAAGATATGTCGCGCGCTCGACCTGAGCTACAATTGGGTCATCCACGCCCGAGGCGTCGTAGTCGTACACAAGTGACATGATCGTCGCAGTACTCAGACTGTCGGGAACGGACTGTCAAAGTAACCGACGAGCTCACACATAATTGCCTTACGTTTGTAAATGGGCCGGAAAATCCTGGGGATCCGATACCAAACGTGTGATTAAATCATGCGCTGTTCGCAGTTGGATGGGACGAAATGATGGAGCTGCATTGAGATGGAATGCTTGGTGGAAAAATCGGCGGTGAAGACGCCAACGGTCACCATATGGGAGGAATATAGACGAGAACTCTGTCCCAAACCTGTTCCCAAGGTCACCAAGGTGCCACATGATGGGGAACGGGATAAGCCTCACAGTTCGTTCATGGGAATGAGACTTGCAGGGCGACTGGAGTAGTTTTGGGACCGTCGGTCGAGGAGGTCCTGAGCGATCTTCTCCGAGTTAATGACGATGATGTCCTGAGTCAACAATCGAGTATATATGATACCGCCTAGATGGATATATCAGTCAGGGTTGGGACGCATATCATGAAGGAATGGACCATATTCTGCACCCCATCTTGTATACGTCTTCCAGGGATGGCGAGTATCGATCCCGCTAATGTTTCCTAGTACCGGTGTTGGTGGGGGTCCAGGGGGAAGACGTTGACGTTTGCCGTTCTTCCTGCACAGATGAGCTACTAGTAACACAACACAGAAAGGGACTATGAACAATTCTGAAGTAAACATGGTGTGGGAAAGCCGAAGGGAACATACCAATCTCACTTGATGATATAGGTGGTTCCTGTCCCAATTAGTTTAGTCAAGTCGGGTCGAGAAAACACCAGCCAAACGGTGACCAATCTTACTAGTAATCGGGTCTGATAAGAAGATGTGTGCCTGCCGTATCAGCATATCCGAAACCGCAAAAATGCGGGCTTTGGGGCAAATTTGTGTGCCCGGTGCCGTAAGTCACTTTTTTGGATCGGTTAGAAGCTCCTGAGAGGGCCCGCTGCTTGCCAAAGAGTTGTTCAACGCTTGTGGAGCGATAACGTTACTCGACAGCTCTGCAGATATGCCGCTTTTACATGGGAAATGTGTCGCATTGGCTCTTCGGGTGTTCGGGTGGCTACAGGCGGCGCGCTGCGCTACTAATACTGCCTGATGGCGATCCGTCGGACGATGATCTGTTTTCCGAGCATGGAATATTTCATGAGGCAAGAGATTTTTCAAGGTTGTTCTTGGAAATGGAAACCGTCTCGCTTTCGGATGACCATGACCTCGACTTGAAACCAATGTTGATCATATGGGATTGAGTGAATGATGACGGTTAGAAATTCGTCATTACCCCACCAGGGCCCACATGGATCAAGTTATGCCTCGGGTAAAGGTGACGAGTCGTATCATGCGAATAGAAGCTAGTTAGTGTGTGACCGACGTATTGTGGGAGTTTGTACATAGTACCATTAAGAGTCTATCCAAGAGCCACGATTGGAGGACGGCTAGCAACATGAAACAAAACTTGAGGGGAATATTAAGGGTAGTTCCTGCAGATTGTACTTAATAGGAAGCCACAGAATCTGGGCCGAATCCGTGAAAAAAAAAACGACCTTGAAGCTTGCTGTTTTCGCAGGGTGCTTGGGTGGCATAGCAAGGAGCTTCTCTTCGGGAGAACTAGTCGAGGTGGCTAGAAGCAGTGGCACTCCGCCTCGCCTCCGAGGAAGAAGTTCTGCGCTTACGATCGTTACGGTAGCCTCAGCATGCGGAAGGAACACATAGTAGAAAACCTTGTACCACATGGCAGCCTGGTCAAAGGTACACACTTGCGAGTAAAATAATATTTTGAGCTGTTCGGAATTAGCAAGTACTGTGCGCCTTCCTTGCTACTTGTAAAGTAGTAACATGAGTGGTAGTATACGCGCGTTTATCATGACAAATGATGATGATCTCAAGACTCAGGCTCGGGTAATTATTCTGCTCGGACTACTAGTTCTTATCCGCAACGTCCGATAGCATCGTCAGTGGTCGCTGGCAGAAGTCTGATCACAGTGACGAATTGCATCGATGGAGGTCGCGATGGCAGCTGCGTCTCTCTTTGAAAACCCGCACTCGTTGACCAGTTTCTCCTGTAGCTCCTGGCTGATCGGGTGACCGGACCGACGGTGTCGCAGAGGGAGCATCCTCGCCATTTTCCCCAGCAGGTCGCTTAACCATGTTCGCATCTCCTTCTTCCACCCTTTGCTGGACAGCTTCGGTTCCAAGTCCAGTAGAAGTCTACGCATCCTCTCTCTAGACTCCTCGTATCTGTCACGGAAGACGTCCTCGATCCCAGGGCTAGCAGTGATGCATGCGTGTCCGTCTGTGGATATGCCATATTTCTCGAACGCCTCTGCGTTGAGGTTCCACCATTCTTCCATACACGGCTCGTTCTCCAGATTGGTGACGACGACACAGAGAGGCACCTTCTCTTCGCAGAGCACATTGACGAACAGCCTGTAATTCTGCTGTACAGACTTTGTGATCCTGCCACGAATGCATAGCAAGAGGAGGTGAACCCCTCCCGAATGTTCGAGCTCCTTGATCAGCCTGTACGCATGTTTGACGGCACGAAGGTAGTCATCGTGCGATATCTCCGGCTCGTTAAGGCCGATCGTATCCCAAATACAGAACGGCCGGTCATTTTGAAGTACGACGTGATAAGGATTGGAGGCGAATGTGCAGGCACCTGCATCGGGCGACGTGTCGGCGAGTTTGCTCCCTGCAATCAAGTTGACCACGGAGCTTTTTCCCGTCCCCGTCTCTCCGAATATGATGACATTGCAAGGCTGCGAGTCATATGCGGGGGGTGGATCGCAATGTTTGGTGTGTACCTTGAAGCCCTGACGGAATTAGCTTGAAAAACATCGCGAAATGTACTACTTACGGGTATTAATCTAGTCTTTGCTAGAGCGCGCATCGTAACGGCGAATAGAGTCATTGAGGTAGGGGCTTGAGGGTGGGGCTTTTACGCGGGAGACCTACGAGGGTTGTGGGTTTAATCGCCTTCCCTTGCGAAGAACGCCTGGTGATGCATAGGTACCGTGTCCTGCCTCGAAGTCGACGTAATATTCACGAACGACCGTTAATGTCCGTACACAGGGGTTGCATGCAAGGCGACGATCCTCGTCTGCTGGAGAATGGCAATACATTGTCGTCGTATGTGTACATTACAGTGATCTTGCTCGGTGCTAATTTCAATACAAAGACATAAGAACATCTAATACAATATTTTGATGACGCGCCATCACAACGACTCAATCGAAGAGGTGTCATCCGATTTCACGAAATCGGGCCCCGCGTTTTCCAGCCGCTTGACCCATATCTTACCTGCCAAGTACTCCGCCTCAGATCGGGAAAACTTGCATTTGTCTTGGAGGTGGCGAGCCAGCTCTTCCACCGGCAGCGCCTGTCGACGCCGGCTCTTGATCTGGCTTAGCCACCGCAACAATTTACCCGCTAGGTGGATGAACCACCCCGTCCGATCGGGCTGCCACGACGTGCCACCCCCAGTCACATGCGCCAAGAGCATGGCGCGTGCCCTCGTCTGGGATTCGTAGTATTTCCCGGCGTAACAGTCGTTGAGTCCGCGTATCGCAGTGACGCACGCGTGTGAAGCGCACGAAAGGCCATACGCTTCAAACATCGGCACGTTACGCTCCCACCACCCCTCCATCGACACCTCGTTCTCCAAACCCGTGACGACGAACGCGACCGGCACCTTGTTCTGACACAGGATATCGCAGAACAAACGATAATTGTTCTGCATCACCGCTGTGATCCTGCCGCCACGGATACAAAAGAGGAGGAGGCGAATGCCGCCCGTGCGTTGGAGTTGACAGATGAGCGTGTTCGCTTTCTCGATCGCTGTGAGGTAGTCCGTCTTTCTGAACTGCGGCTCGTTTAGGCCGACTGTATCAAATAAACGGATATGATGACTGAGTCCTTGGTTGTCTGGGAGAATGAGGTCGTATGAGGTGGCTTCCAGCGTGCAGGCACCAGCGCCAGAGTGGACTGTGGCGAGTGGTTCCCCAGCGATCAGGTTGACGACCGAGCTTTTCCCCACGCCTGTCTCGCCAACAATAAGTACGTTGGGAGAAAACCGTCGCTGTGCCTCATAAGATGGAGGGCTATCCGACGCTCGGTGGATGTCTCGACGCATCTGATTCGGACGATCGGAGTTAGATGATGGAACGATGATTCTTGGCAGGCCTGGGGTTATTTGGCTCACCTTTGGCCCGGGTTTCCTCAAGTTCGTGGAGCGCCAGTGAAGAGGCGCAGGCGTGATGGGGGTGCGAGGATCGACTGCTTTATAGGAACATAATCATCAGCAGGGAACTCCGGTGGTGGGCAGCTGCCAGCAGTTTGAAGGCGCCAATCTGGGCGGCTACACATATCATCACCTACCCGTCTGACGCGGCAAGTCTCCAGAAAAGTATAAAATGAAGTTCTCAAACACCCCACGGAACACTGCCATCAAAAATATCACCCAATCGATAAGGTTTGGGAGAACACGCTGGATGGGTGAGTCGACCTTTCGCCATCAATGACGTCTTCAGCACTGGAGAAGCGATGATGCTCACGGATTTGTACCCAGGATCCCTGAACATGCGGTGTTCGCATGTACGCGCCGTGCCGAACAACAAATGGGAAATTGCCGTAAGCCAACTTCGATTCCCTCGAGTTCTTCAAGATGAGCGTCAAACAAGAATGGGCAAAGACCCTTGAACACGCCCCCAACCTTCACGTCTCGCGCAAAGCATTCCCGTGTAAACTGGAGGGGATATAGACTGCCGTCCGTTTCCAGGGAAGTATAGTGTCAGGTACCGAAACATCTTCAAGCCATACTGTCACCAATCACAAGGCCAGAACGCGACTGTGACTCTTGAACGTACCTCCAAGTCCAACCGTATCATGGTGAAGCTCAGAAAGGTACGATCTCTTCACTGAGTACTCGTCGCGCAGTAACACAGTTTGTCAGCAAACCATCTGCGAAGATGACCGCATCAACTTCCCGGAGCCACCTCGAGTGAGTTTCGTTATCTGTGCACAAGTGTAGTCCTCGACTGAGCGGAGCAGGATACCAAGAACGTTGTCGTCTTTGGGGAGAGCGGGGTGGGAAAAAGCTCCTTGATCAATCTCATCGCTGGAAAAAAAGTCTCCGAAACATCCAGCGGTGCCCTTGGATGTACGCTGGAGTACAAACGATACCTGTTGGACCTAGGCGATCAGCACTTTGCTATATGGGACACGGCAGGGTTAGACGAAGGTACTCAGGGCTCCGTCCCCGCCGATAAAGCAGAGGCATATCTCAAACAACTCCTCCACGAACTCGCCAAGAACAACGGCGTCGACTTGCTCGTATACTGTGTGCGTGGAACGCGCGTCCGATCGGCACTGCTTACGAATTACCACATCTTCTACTCCGCGATCTGCAGGAAGAAAGTCCCCATTGTCATCGTGATTACTGGACTCGAGAACCAAGAAGGCAATATGGAGACGTGGTGGTGCAAGAACGAGTCCCAGTTTTCCTTGCTGAAAATGTATTTCGACAGTCACGCTTGCGTGACGACGCTCGAATCCTCCACCGTGACGGAGAACGCCCTTCTGAAGGAACGACGGGAGGTATCCAAGGCAGCTGTGATCAAAATGATCACCAGCACGTGTCGTGCCCAGCAATGGAAGCCACCTGAACGCAGCTGGGTCGAATCCGCGTACTCAGATATCCGCGCCATATTGTCTCCGAGGGATGGTTACAGCGCGCGTCTCGCCACCATCATCATGTGCGAAACGTCCAGAGACCGCCCCGACCGTCGGTTGACCAGGAAACGCTCCATCTCCTTCCAAAATCCCGTCGCACTCTCCTTTTCTCTCAATCCGCTTAGCTTCCGCAGCCCCGTATCGGTTTCAACCGACAGTCCACGGAGCAAACTTCCATTCGAAGATGGTATCAAGTGTACGCCTGAGCGCCTGTACCGCGTCTACCAGGTCTCGCCAAGACCGGTGCCGCCCTCCGAGGGTACGGACGAAGAGACTAGGAAGGTCACGGTCGTCAAACGCGCTGCCGATCTGCTTATCTTCTGCGCAAGAATGGAAGAGACAGAGTCCAGAGCCGTCAAATACCAGTGGGAAGATTTCTACTTTACCTACGGTGGCGACCTTTCACCGCAGATCGTCGTGGTCGTCGGAGCGCCGAATCAACCTATCGCGGAGAAATGCTGGAAGGACGCAGTAGGCGGGAATGATGTCGATGTTGCATATTGGCCTTCGGCCGCAACAGGGATGGAAGTGGATGCAGCACGGAGACGACTGCAATATCTCATCAACGATCGCTGCATCGACTGCAGTAAAGTGACACCTACGAGGAACGAGAAGCTTTTTAAGCGGCCGCTTTTTCTGGACATGTCGAATTTGACGACTCTCTGGGTCAAACAAGAGCACGATAGCAACGGAGATGGACCATCCGCTGAGCAGGACATGTTGACGAAAGTGGGTGTGTGGTACGGGATTCCAGAGCGAAGTCCAAGTACAACGTCCCCAGCATCATCTCCGGCTATACTGTTTCCAGGACATTGATAAATCAATGATCATTGATCTACCCTGCAGATTATACCCTATTTTCTCGGTTTCACGGAGCTTTTTATGTTGTAGCCTTTGTAAAATGGTCATTTCAGTGGCGTCTGCGTACTGTCATATTCCATTGTATGATATTATACGTCGTTGTAATCGTTGTAATTACACTGTACAATCGTATGTCAAAGGGCAGTTCGAGCTGGTGATCCTGGCTTCGCGGCGGCATCGGTACGCGTCGGGTCTCGTAGCTGTGTGAAACTCCACTGCAAGTTAGCCTGGAAAGAACCCTTTCAATTTTCAAATTTCAGACTCCAGACTTGCTGATGGCCAGCCACGAGGTGTTCGCCTTGCCGTAGGAGTAAGCCGTACCCGAGAAGCGAAAACCCTATATGAACTGACGTTCAAAATTATCCCTGTGTCCCATATCAGTCTCTCGACATACCTGAGCCGCTCCTTCCAGTTCATCTCCTGCGTTCCATCCCACGCAGATAGTATGTCCGCGTCGATTGACCATACACTCACAGGTGTGGCCTTCCGGACGGCGACATGACGTGACCACGATCGACTGATCTACACCTCGCAGATTTCACCGCATATGAACTACCAACTAAGAAATGAATGAAGTTGATCAGTCCAAAGATGCGGGTCCGCGTGCGCGGAAAGAAAAGCGGTTTCGTCTCGTCGGTCGTCAGAGTGAACAACCGGAGAGCAGACTCCAAGACGGAGATATCGTGCACCCATTGGCCCTGCCAAGTCGATAAACGATCACGGTGAGAATCCTCCCTTTGTGCGGAGTCCGAGATTTCAACATTTTGGACGTGATCCGTGGGCTTGACGTGGGACTGATCGACGAACTCGCATACAGGCCAATGTTCGCCGATGATGAAATGTTCGAGATCGTTATCGAGAGGCGATTTCTGCTAGGGTACAAGCGTATCCGGCGAACAAGCTCCGTGACCATCGACCAAGTCCGTACTGGTGATCGTGGCCGTGAGTGTCCATACCGAGATCTCGAGTTCATTCGACATTTGACACGCAACCTCGTTTGTAGCTTGTACGTTATTTTTGTACGATGGGCGTTACTCCATAGCAGAACTTGAAGGGAAGGTTGATATTGGTAAAATCACGTTCATGTTGAGTTGAGACTGGCAGAAATTCGTCCGAAGTGACAAAGCTTGCTATGCGAGACACTGATGAGAAACACGAAACATGAGAAAGAAGGGTCAGCTCGGATAATACAACCCACGAACATACCAGTCAATAGTTCATAGTGGAAGGGCCTGAGGCTACAGTCTGACTGCAAATGAGAACTTGTTGCGCTTCAGTTGGGATACGCGTTATATCAATCTGATACGTTTTCCATGACGTCTGCAGATTATATTTGGTATGTCGACTTACTCACTGAATCGTTACTGGAATCTTGTGTCGATGGTACTGTAGGAGCTCCGAGTCATTATCGAGGAATGATCTGCAGTTCATAATATTGGACTTGTCTATTGTAGTGTTCTTGTCGCTACCCGAAGCCCCAGGTGAATCCGCTGCAGAGGAACGATGGGTATGACGCTCACCAAGAACGATGTCGGACGCGACGACCATAAGCGGCACTGCAAAGACGACTTGCTCTGTACATGCAGTGTGGGTAGTAAGACCGGATAACGATAAAAAGATTGGCCACTGGCAGCGGCCGATTCAGAGCCTGAGATAGGCTGATCCTGGTATCTCCTGGCCAAGGAGAGGGTATGATATACAGCATTGACAGCATTGAACAGCCCTGTCTCGGACATACCCACAATGGTCCAGCATCGCTTCCCTTTTCTGTGAGAAAATTCCGCCTTATGAGCGCGCCACCGACTTCTTCTCGAACGCGAAGCTTACCGGCGACAGGCCTCGCCGCAGTGGTAAAACCGGAGCCGGGGTAGTAAAAACACTATATGAGCCAACGCCCCACGGATCTTGCTCGTCACCGTCGTCAACTTCGGCATTCGAACAACTGCAGTTAGCCTTCCGCCCATACATACGAAACTACAATCATAGTACAATGTCCGTATCAACCGGCGGCCTTTCGCTCACAGGTACGATCTTTTTTTTCTTTCCGATGGCCAAGGGGATGCGACCCGGCATCGACACTGTTTTCCGCAGATTTCACCGCATACGAGCTACCAACGAAGAAATGGATGAGATTGATCCGTCCAAAGATGCGGCTCCGCGTGCGCGCGCAGGACCGCCACTTTGTTTCGTCGCCCGTTAGACTAGACGACCGGAATCTGCCAGACGGGACGCACGTCGCGAGCGTTCATTGGCCTTGGAGTAACGATGAGCGGTTCTCACGGTGAGTTGCTGCCCGTCTCCTTCTCTGGACACCGGGCTTGACGGGGAACTCATCGACCAACTCCCACCCAGGCCATTTTTTGCCGATGATGACCTATTCGATGTCGAGGTCGAGAGGCGGTTTTTGCTATGGTACAAGTGTATCCGTCGAACGAAACCAATGACCGTCGACCAAGTTCGTACTGGCGACCGTGAGTATCCTCCATCCCACACTGCGACTGATGACCGGTGACCACTCAACGCTCGCTCGCAGATTGTGCGCTGCCGTTGTATGATGGACGGCAGTTTACGGAAATGCTCGAGGACAGGATCGAGATTGGCGAAATCACGTTCGCGCTTCGGAGTGAGGATGCGTCGTTTGAAGGGAAAGCTTGCTCTTCGACGTACTCATGAAACGGTCGGCCCCCACAAGGAGGAAGAGCAGCATCGATTAGGCGGAACATGATCACGAAAGGACCCGAGGGCCAACTTTTGGCCTCAGACAAGTGCCTTCTTTGATTGATGACGGTGCCTTGTATTGATCTGATACGATCTACTTATACTATAGCTATTAGGTCTGTCCACTCATGTCACGACTGACACTTTAACATGCTGACTGTATCGTTACGCGAAGCATGGGGCATTAGGGATATATTCAAATTCAGATCTTGTTGGGATAAGTAGTCTCGTGCGGCCGTTTCTGTGCCCGAAGTCAAACCATGGGTCGAGAAAATCCCAGATGATGCCCCACAATCAGGGGGTGTCTCAAACCGTATCACCAACCGAACCGACGAAATTCAAATCGCATGACCTAGACTTGCATTCTTCAACACACATGACAATCGTTTCATTCCACACTTGTCTCGTCTCGCCGAGACTCACCTTGGCAGATGCTGAGCAGACATGTCCGTGACGGCGCTTTTAGTGTTGCACCGCTTTCACAGATCATATTATGATTGTCTCGAGGGGACGTCTTCGGCGGCCGAGACCTTGCCCACGGACCATATCCGGATCGAGGGTTGCGCCAAGTCCCAGGGGCGGCCGGGTACTTCCAGAATCCAGCGGACGGCGCAATACATCAGACAGGCGCATGATGGTAGTTTTCAAGTATGGGCGCTGCGGGATCGCAGCCAGTCGGCGGGTTGCGAAACGAGTCGAGATGAACATCCTAGATTGAGATGGATCGGCATCCACCATTGGAATTAGCTCCAAAGCCGCAGCAAAACATCGGCCACCCGTCGTAGCCACCCTCGGAGTATGCCTGACGTCAGATCGACCTAACGGCCACCGCAGGATCCAGTCAGTGCGCAGACAAAGACAATGAATTTCAAGTCACCGATCATCAAACATTGTGGAGTGCCAACTCCGTAGCGCCCCCTGCATATCGTATTTCAGATGTAATTCGGAGAATCCAGGACAGCCCCGGTGAAATGAGAGCGCAAACCGCCCGTCACGATGGTGGCTTGCTGCGCTGATTGCGTCCGCGAGATTTGAGAACAAGGCTCACATCTTGGGGGGTCTTGGAACTCGAGCTGAAAGGTTGTAGGCGGTAGCGGGGGAGGTCAGTTGAGATAACATCCCACAAGCCACGAATCTCATCGTCTGCGACGCTGACGGGTCGATGGCAGAGTGCAGACTATCTCGACCGGGCAGAGTCGTTCCGGGTGTCGATACGTGGATCGTGTGGAGGATACCTGACAGAGCTCCAGGCAGATCAGGGGGGCGGCCAGGATGTGGGAGGAAGCAAAGCCTCTTATCAAGTCTACTCCACACTCTCCAGATCGGATCGATGCATGTGGACCTCTCGGGCTGCCTAAAGCGATGATGATGATGGTGATGGCAGACCACTGATCAGTGACTGCACGTAGGTAACGCGCAATTGATGGGTCGTATGGTCACGTTCGTGGAGCACGACTTGCGCCTTTCAACAGTCATTCCGCGTAGCGTATCGAGAACTCGCCAATGGTGTGGAGCTTGTCAGACGTCTTCGCATCATCGATAATATCGGGCGTAAATACCTCCTCATGACGTTCCATCAGTGGGAGAAACTTGAAGAACGTCTTTCTCTGAGGAAGGATCGATGACCGCCGCAACTTGCGCACCGCGATCATAGGATGATAAGGAACCAGTATGGACATCGTAATGCCATTGCCAAGTATTGGTGGAGCTCGGTGGAGTGTGACCGCGCTACTATATCGATGCTGCTCGCGCACCCTCTTGCGCTGCTGGAAACGTCCATCGTGAATCGTGCCATCGTGATACGGGATCCGTCCAGCTCCGACATCCGCCTGCACGGACTCGGACTCGGACTCGGACGGATCGGAAGGGGCGAACTTGGGAGGAGTACTAACTACGAGAGCCTGAGATATGTCGCGGCGATGAGCGGTTTATCCCATTGGTGTGACTGATCGGCGACTCTTCCCAGTGACGGTGGCTCGGAGGTGACGTCGAGGGTTTGTACCCCCAAATGCCATTCCAGTCATGGGTACAGCAGTAGTGGTTCGAGCGCCGAGCGCGAAAGTGACAGATACATATTCGCTGGCATTGGCACCGCCATGTACCGCCGGGAAACGAAGCATGGGATTCTGGTAGCGGCTCTACTATGACACGGAACACCGTCGCGATTCGCGATTCATCGGCGGGTCACCATGACATGGTGCGCGTCATTGTGGTTCGATAGCATTCAATACAGGACATACGAATGCCCGGATGGCTACATCGAGTCATAGAGGTCGTCAGGGCAGAAAAGGAACAAGTGTTCCAAGAAGGGGTGTTAATATTTACTTTAATTATACGCCACTGCGGTAGGTCATGGATACAGGGTTCAGGTGCTTAGTCCTGGGCATCGATAACACGCCGATGGGAAAGATGGCCATCGATACTGAGAGTGGCGCATTCATGCGGCCCGAGCATAGCTCGCCGATCGTCCCGACATGTGCTCGGGATTCTCCATCAATCATCAGATAAGACTGGTCTAAGCAATACTAGAATCAGATAACAAAAGGCTAGATACGAGGCATCTGGGATGGCTGTAAATACGAACGGAGCATCGAAGTAAGACAGCAATGGATGACGGCGGTGCACCGCTTCGGTAGGAAAGAAGGTTGAGTGGCACATAGAAAGGAGGGAAAGACCTTTGTCACGATAACGTGAAAAGAAGGTTCCTGGCTTCGGGGGGGTTAATTATAGGAACGCAACTATGGTGGAACCTCAAAGAGCTTCGAGGGTTGCGGGCCTGCGGCCAAGTGAATTGGAGTGAAACTGGACAAACTGGAATTAGAACATGCAAAGGTTGCTATGGGTGGATCGTAGTTCGTCGTTGGTACAAAGGTGCAGCTGGCATAGGAGGGACGTTGATAAAGCGGAGGGAAGTGCGCGGGATTGGATATAGAGGATCGGCGTTGCGTGTCAATAATATTGATGTTAAAGAACACCACGTCATCTCGGAGTCCTAGAGCGTCATGAAGAAGGTTCACGGTTGGTGTGCACATCCCAAGTTCCGTTCCGTGATGCCAACCAATGACCAGCAGGTAAATTAGATTCAGCTAATGGAACAATTGTGATAGATGCGGACTTTGTCGGTCGAGGCTAGGTTTGGGGACGGGTCCGTGTAGTCGAGGGTAGAGATCACGACATGGAGGACGTACAATTCGACTGCCTGGCACTGGCTTCGACTCGGGGGCAGTAAAAATAGAGTCTGGGGGAATAATGCGCGGGGAATCGATTCTGAAACTGGCCGACGCAGGCTTACATAAAGAAGTGAAAAACGAATGATATTTGTAGTGGGTCCAGTCCCCTCGGAGGTTGTAAGTTGTAAGCAAGTAGGCAGTGGGCACAGACGAGTCGACAGCGAAGGGACGCGTGTGTTGAGCGAGGCTAATTGTCACACGATCACGTCCTTTCCTCCCCTGTCACTCGTATACATACGGTCATCCCCTCGTTCCCTTTCTTTCCTTCCATCCACTGCCATGTCCACATCCCCTCCCATCCCCCGTCCCCCCTCCCGCTCAGAACGCCTCCTCAGGGATACCCTCCGCAAGGACGATACCCTCCGCACTTATGGCACGCGCCCACGCTCCAACTCGAGCAACTGCGACGACGACGAGGACGACAACATCTTCCAGTCCGCCATCCTCTTCCGCTGCTCCTCACGTCGGGATAGTGCCGCGTCTGCGTCTGCCCTCGGCCACGGCCACCCAACTGGCTTTTACGTCCCAGACGAGGACGAGCATGCTTCGTATTCTCGCCTTCTGCGCTCATCCTCACACTCGGGCTCCTCGCGCTCAGGTTGCTCAGGTCGCAAATCCTCCCCTCGTCCCGCATACACGCAGGAAAAACAGGAGGAGCTATCACGCCACCATGACGCCGCTCCGCACGAGGCTGTTCTTCGCAGTCGTCTGGACTCGGTTGTACACAGCATGCAGATAGACAAACACAGAGATGCTATCGACGTGAGTTCTCGTTCCATAGAATTTGGGTCTCATTCTATCTTCACGACAGGCGCTGACACTTGTCCAGTCACCCACTGCCTCCCTGCCTTCCTCGCTTGGTTCCATTTCAAACGCACGGGCACATTCGCATGAATCGCATCAGACACAGCTGACAGTCCCCGACCCCGACCCATGTGCACCACCCGCATCCCGTCGAGCACGGACATCCCATCATCGACATACACAGTCTGCGTCTGTCGTGCACGCACAACCGACATCTCCACAGCGACCTTTCACACCACGGTCCCCACGAAGTCCTCGGTCCTCACAGGGACCACGCTCGCCTCCACGTACTCCCTCATCCCACGAGAAGGAACAGCTAAAACGCCAACACCCAGACTCTCCCTGGATGTATGCGCCGTTACCACCATCGCCACCCACGTTTTCTGCCTCGCCGTCGAAACGTGGTGGCCCCGCGGTGGTGACCTTTGTTGCCAGCCCTCCCATAATCAACACGCACACGCACATACCGACACGTTCCCCTGCACGGCATTCTCCCAACTCCTCGTCTACCTTTGACCCGGAGGCAGCCTCTCACGCTCTCAGGCAACTGCCGGGCTACGTATCTTTTGCCTCAGTTGCTGGCCTCGGCGCGCCCCCCGAGGAGGAAGAACGACGGGGTGGGCGGAGACCATTCTCCGGTTTCACTCTTGGAAGTGGAAAGGGCCGAATATCTGGTCTTGGCCTGGGCAGTGGGAGATGGTGGCTGTTTTGATCGCAACGGCCATCCCCTCGAGTTGGGATCAGCGCACGCGAAATCGGCAGGCGTACGACGTGTCTCGGCATGCCAACCCTTGTCACGATCTTCCCATGCTGCCGGGCGACGTGTCGGGAGAGGTGAGTCAGCCCGAGGTACCGCTGCTGCGCCCTCCGCAGAACACGTCCCGGAATCACCTGACAACCTCCACCGGCCACATGATGTCTCGGATTGACTGCATTTTATAATAGATATGGATTTGACCCAGACCATGTTATTGTATCCTATCCCACACATGGAGGACCTGGGCGATCGGAGAGATGTCTCTCGTTTGCTCTCTTACTGTCACTCGTTTTCTTTCTCTCTCGGGCTCGGGACCACCTTACTCAGGTGGAGTTGTGTGTACATTTTCTGTGTCAGTGATTTTTGTTGTACCATGGCAACTTAGATGTGTATTCTGGGGATATCGATGATGGATTTAGATTTGTGCCTCAACATCAAGGCGGTGCGCTGCGCGCGCATCACATGTACTCACACGTACACATCCACAAACACGTCTCCTTTACAGGTCCCATCATGCATCATGGACATCTCCGGTGGAACTGCTACGCAACACACACTCACGTTCTGTGGCTCATAGCGCTCACTGGGGAGGCTGATGCGTGTGTGTGTGTGATGATGATTATTCATGACGTTAGATGCACGCTGATCGTCCCGAAATCCTGGCACAAAAAATATGGTAACGGAACTTTATCACCCCAGAGAGGAATCGTGTACTTTTCGGTGCGGAATGGAAAGGTTTCTTGAGACCGATCACCGAGACCATTAATCCGATGACAGGTCTATGTACCACGCCAGGAATGGTTCAGGGACGAATCCTTGGGGGTCCTCGCGGTCGTACGTGGTTCCAGATCACTTTGGTTTTTTGGGGATGAGGCGTTCCTCATGGGAAGTCAGATGACGCTGCGTGCACAAAAGTAATGTCAGTGGACTGTACACGTTTGGACTAGACGAGAAGGGGAACAGAAAAAGTCCCTGAAACTCGTTACAGTTTCGAGCCCTGCACGTTATGATCCGGGTTCATGGCAGCTGAGATAGAGTGGCCATCTCGAGTGGCGAAAAGGATATCTGTCAGGGGGGTCAACGTTTCAACAATGTCTTCAAGCGAGTCGACGTTGGTGTGATTGGACTTGGACGACAACTTGTACAAACAACGTCAAACAATTTCCCTGAGTGTCGATGCCAGTGAGTGGGTTCGGCTAGTAGTCCGACCGCCTAGAAAGAGACGACCCACCTGGGGCATATATTAGCCTGCGTTCAAAGTGCGGAGGTACGCCATTCCTTTTGGCAAGTTGAACCCACAGAACAGAGTCACGGTCGCTTACAGAGAGTTGCGACTGCTGCACTCTCCGGGCCGTTCACATGAACCCGCATCGAGAACCTAACTTTCCCGTTCAACGTGGGTGGCCATTTCCTCTTCAAACATCATGCGGATCCCAAGTCTTTCACTTGATGCGTCCCGTGTCTGTCGGTCGGCTTTTCGCAGCTCCGTTCCATGGACTACAGTCGTCCATGCACGCCCCGAACGGCACAGTATATGCGTTACCTTCCTTCACAAGATCCGCCCTGTGAACCGAAATTCCGATCTTAATCAGTCTTCATCGAATCGTACCAGGTCTCCGCAGTTCCTCCCATCCGGGGGCGGGACTCTCTATTACCCCAGGTCGTGTGATAGACAGCCTGCGTGGCAACTCGTGAGGTGATTCGCTCGGTCTATGTTAGCAAACGCCCGTCTTAAAACGTCTTAGAACCCCTATTAATGGAAGAAAGTAGTCCGGCTTTCTTTCTATTGAGATGCTCACTTGCCCATTTGTATGTTCACCTCCGTTCACTGACACACTATCATGCGACACCCATTTGACGTTTGCACCACGGGGGTGACATAGGGTCGCAGTGGATACCCTGTTCAGTACCTCTCTCTCCTTCTCATCACAACCTTCTTTCAATAATGCAGACCTGAATGGGCTGCGGGGAATGGTAGCGGGGTAGTGGTCACGCGACCTTCGGAACGTAACAGCGTCTGAATTCCACCACACTGGGTGCCCCCCATCTCAGCTGACGCAGCCTGAGGTCCCTGACATTAGCCGACCAATAGGCTTTCCAAATGCAGTACTGCCAAGGGTTATTGTACGTATTTACGCTTGCTCCACTATTAGGTCTTGCTTACCTTACCTGATGGATTATATGTCATCAGACCGAACGTGGTCACGACGCGATGCATATCTCGTGCGCTCCCGCTTGATGGTGTAACTGCCTCATGGGTTATTGGTTATATTTTGAATAGCTCTGTCCAGCCCCCCTGTGACACAGTGACAGTCGATCGTGCATCTTGTTCCAATTAATCCCTGGTGGGCCTGATGGCGCCTTTGTAGATGAGTCTCCGTGGTATTCTCTCGTCCATTTCCTATTGCAAATTTAATCACACGATCGGGATCATCGAGGCGACGCAGCAATGTCTGCCGGCCGCACAGGGAAACGCTTGTGGAGCATACTACATGGACAGGTCCGTGGAGTAGCGAGTTCATGATACAGGGTCTCCGCCCACCCGGGGCTGTACGAGCGAAAAGAAAGGTCAAGGTCTCGTCGTTCTGGACCTTGGGAAAACAGAGTGCGTCATGCGTCATGTCCGTCCGTCGACGTGTGCCGTCCGAGGCTGCATTCTATCCCTGCGTCATCACTGCGCATGCACAACACTCCCGGCGGAAGGGTTTACCATGCGTGCCTGGTAAAAAGTAAAATTATCCGCTTCAGGCAAAAGTGAATAGGCTGTCAAGTAATACATTGGGGCGTGCGTCCCATGTTGCAGGACCACGGTGCATGGTAGATGGCGAGTGATTCGGATAATTCTTTTTTCTTCTGTTTCACCTCTGGGACGGTGACTGCGTGCGCAAGGCTCGCTGCGTGTGTGCCCCTGGCATGCCGGGCGCCGTCGACACCTTGTTTTTTTTTTCATTGACGGCGCGGCGAGCGCAGCACAATGTAAACTGCGTGTTTTCAACGAGGGCCAACGTGGCAATGCCTCCCCGAGCCCGCGATCAATGCCAGACGGTCAAGGCGGACTCGAGGATAATTCAATGTCACGATGACCTCTCCGGCGGCCCTCGATCGTGTCGTTGACGCGTTTCTTTGAGACAAGTCAATCCTTGGCACGGTGGGCCACGGGACTGTAGCGTCGGTACGACGTGTTCGATTCGGTTCCGCATCGCTGGTTCTCTCGAGTTCTCGAGTTCTTAATCATGGCGTGATTCGGCGTGGGGTGACACGCGTACCAGTGGGCGGGACCGTGGCGGACCTTTGGTTGGGCGGCTTTTTTTGCTCCTTTCATTGAATCGTGATCTTTCAACTTTGCGACTACGGTGTCAGACAGATTCAACTCGTGCTATAAACGTTCTAGCCAGATTTGATACATAACATAACATAAACATTCCACCAACGAGTAGCAACAGCGTCCAAGGGGTGGTAACGTCGCGATAAAAAGGCCGGTCCAAAGTACCACCCACATAGTCTAGGTCAAAACAAAAGTAGTCGAAAACATACAATAGCTGAAAACGAACGAAATCTACAAAGTGATAGCGTGAAAACGAATGACAATAAAAATACATGCATGTGTTGAGCACAGACTATTCCCTACCGTCGACCCGCGTGCCACGGTACCCACACGTCACCACGGGTGAACGAGTCCGCCTCGAGCAACGTCGTGCTCGTGGCCAATTTGGCTGGACGTCTCCCGCCAGTCAACCAACCAAAGCATCCCGTCGGCGCAACGTCGACCGGTTGTAACGAGCGCGTCTGTATCGTGCGCTGAAGCTTGACTATGGCGACACGCTTATAGTCGTCGGTGCCTCCGGGTGGAGGCAGTGCACGGACAATGGCCTGCAGTTTCCTAGCGTCGGTGTGGTTGGGGGGTGCATCACCGTCGACCGAGTCGGGCTTTTCGTCGTCGTCGCGTGCGTGCCACCACTCGTACGCGCTCTCGTCGGACAGTGCATCCCTGACGACGACCAACAGGGGTCGCGTGTCCCCTCCATACGACCCGTAAAAGGCGGCAGCGCGCCGCCGAGATGCGCCCCCGTCGCTGTGGACGGAAACACAAAAGATCAAGAGGTCTGCCCCGCGCGAAGAGACCTGTTTCTTGAACCTGGTTCCAGAACGTAGGTTTTGGTCGCGGATACGATAGACGAGGAGCGGGCTTCCACCAACGTCCATGAGGTGCCCGCCCTCAAAGGGCGACGTGTCCTTGACAGACCCAATCGGATCGAATGAATGTTCCGGGAGGTCATACAGCGCAACGACAGGCGTCGGTTGAGTACTGTGGTGCCGCGTGGGCTTGAACATGCCCCGCACGTCTGCAAGCGCGGCCGAGACCCAACCATCTTGCTCAGTTTCCCAGCGATCACGTGCGCATGTGCTCCTGATCATGGAAAGCACGGCCTCTCTAGACGCGTGACAACGCTGTTTGAGAATGGGGGAATTGACCTTGTCCGCGTTGAGCGTGGTCACGCACGCATGCCCATCGAAGTGCATCTTGAGCATCGCAAACTCTGTCTCGTTGGCATTCCACCAATCTGCCATCTCTTCCTCGTAATTCTCCAGCCCGGTCACGACGGCCACGATGGGCACCTTCTTTCGACAGATCGCGGAGTAAAAGAGGTTATAGTTGCTGAGCAAGGTCTTGCGAAGGCGCGTGGCCCTGATGCAATACACCAGGAGGTGAATGCCGTTGGCCCTGTTCAGATCGCGCAGAAGTTGTTTCAGGTGTTCCTCTGCAATCTCCGCAGGGACCGTTCCGTAAGAGCCTTCATCGAGGCCTGCCGTGTCCCAGATTGCGTACGGTGTATCGTCGACCTGCAATTCATACTTTTTGTGGTGGAACGTGCACCCCTTGGCACCACTCGACGTGGCGGCAATTGATCCGCCGGCGATGAGATTAACCAGAGAGCTTTTCCCTACGCCGCTCTCACCGAAGACGACAATGTTCCTTGGAGGACAAGTGACAGCGGGCTGATGTGGAGGAGAATGAGTACGCTCTAAAATGAAAAAAGGGAGGGACACGAACAATGACTGAGACACGCTTGCGTTGTGACATGGGCGCGGTAGGAAGACGATGCAATGAGCCAACCTGAAGCTCCAAGAGCTTTAGCATAGCCCGGGGACACCCTTCTTTTTATTACGCGACCCACGCCGCGAGCCCACGAAACCCCGACAGCGCTCATCATAACGAACAACCCTTCCCAACTCGCTATTATTGTTCGGAACCTAGGAGGCGAACAGTAGGTGCGGACCTTTATTTTCTCTTTTTCCATTTTTTTTTCCTGCGCGCTATGTCAAAAGGGGCAAGACCAAGCTCCGTCAAGTCGCCGGTCACGGAATGCGCCGTTCGCGTGATAAATGAGAGAATGAGAGCGAGATGAAACAGACGGGGGTTTGGATGCCATGATGAAGGCCGACTACCACAATGCGTCGTCCTGCAGGCCAACCCTTGCGCGCGTGCGCGTGCAATTCGAGCACTCGAGGTGGGCCCACTCTGGGGGCGACGCCCATAATGTCGATGCTTCTCTTTTGATAGGCTTGGCGAGCGATGATTTCGTGCGTTCGTAACGGTTCATTCGACTGCCCGTCGTGTGAATTGAAGACGGCAGTCGGGGTGTCTTCTAGCGTCGTACGAGTAAGCCAAGTTTAAAACTGGAGCGCTGCTTTACGTCTTGAGAGGCGAATTTTCCAGTTCCGTCGGACATGAATGAAGTTGATTTGTGGGCTTGTTCAGACGCCGGTGGCGACGAAGACGATGATCAGTGTGGTCAGGGATGATGATCGTCGCACTCTGTGTTGAAAAGTAGTACAAACAACCCACATCACGTAGCAGAAACCCGTAGTTTGAAATGCTTGCGCATGGGATTTGCAGTGGGCTATACTTTATGTACACTGGGGCCGTCGCCATTATGGTTACAAGGTACGTAAATAGTCTGGAAATACGAAGTATAGATAAGCAACTTAGCGCCAGGCTGAGCTATTAATGGCTGTCGTTTAATCTTGACTTCGAGCCACGAAGGGCGCAAGACAATAACTAGATATGAACGGTTTTTTTTTCGTCGTCCCCAACTCGACAGAAAGCCGAGAGTGAACACGGACCTCGGCAGGGCTGACGTCGTTTGTAGAGGGCTTGCGTCCTCCTAAGCGTGCCTGCCACGAACGGCGTGAGGAGGTACTTCAAGTTTGAAGGCCTCTGATGTGTTTTCATTCCCGCTGACATCGCCATGGTAAGAGCCCGGTCGACTGAGTCGCGGGTGCTCCTTCGTCCGGGTAGACACGAATGACGGAGAGACCCACTCGACAAGCTCCTGCCGTGGAGAGGGCTGTGGTGACACGCGTTGAAAGGCCGATGCAGGCATTGCACTACGTGACGGGCTGCCAGGCGTCGAACCTAGTGGCACGTCGAAAAACATTCGCTGCACGGCATCTCGAGGCGATGTCGTTCGTGAGGGGATGACGTCGGGATGGGCTGACAGGTGTGAGGTAGCAACGAGGCTGAAACCAGTCCGCGCTGCACCCTCCTTCTCGTGGTTTCGAACGGTGGCCGATAAATCAGCTCTCAATTGCTGAGAAGAAGGTTTGCGACTCTGGTGGCGACTGGGTAGGCGACTCGTGGCACCCGGCACAGCCAAGAATGCACGACTATCAGCAGCCACGGCTGGGGACCCGTTGACGACTGCTGACAGCGCCGCGTCGACATCTTTGAGGAACGTGGCAACCTCTTGGTCGCTCAAGTTGGCAGTGTCAAGGCAGATCTGAGCCTCGTCAAATTCCAAAGGCTCCCTACGGATGCTCGGAGTTAATCCTTGCCTGCTTGCAGGTGCCTGAGAGGACGGGCATCTCAAGTCACCGCTTTTCTTCGGCCGCTGCTCGATGGAGGGAGCGATGGAATACATCGAGGGGTTAGGCTCGAATGTCACGTATTCACGCCTTGGGAGGTCAAGAGAGGAGTTGCGGTGCTTGGCTGGTACGTTGACGGGTGGTACCGAGCCGTTCCTGTATTTCTTCACTTGACCTCTTGGACCAACACAACTCGTGTCAATCGTCGGACGCTCCTTCCTTTGTCTGGAAGGAGATCCAGGGGCGGAAGTCAAGGCGTCTTTGGGAGCCTCAGAAGTCGCCGACTGAGCTGGGGTGGTTGCGGCCGTGCTCGGTGACTCCACCATTGATGTACGTGAGAATGGTGACAGGCCAGAGCTGGTGGTGTTGGTGGTGGCCGACCTTGGCTGAGGTCTTGCCAATACAGCCGATCGCGAAAGAGGAGATAATTCATCAACGCAGCTCGGAGATACTGAGATGGCCGACATAACGCCCGTGGTTTGAGTAGCCGATCCCGTGTCTACATGAACACTAGGCCGTTTAGCGGTAACCTCCGAGTCACATGAGGAAGGGGCGAGTGGCGAGTTGCCGCGCGAAGACTTTGTGAGGGTAATACTGATCTGCGGGATAGTGCCATGTTCAAAGCCATACGAAGGTGTGGGGAGATATGTGGATTCGGTCATGTGCGGCGGAACAGACGACCACGCCTCAGATCCCTCGGAACCAATATCTTCAGGAGGTTCACATATCACCGGAGTAAAGTTGCCGATTTCCGCGGAAGTTTGGTCTCCAACAAGGGACGACGTTGCCGTCATGGTGGCGTCAGACAGAATACCTGGGGAAGGGACGTACTTGGGATGCACGGCAGCATCCCCATACGCCAGCGTTTCAGCGGGGATTCGATCGACCCCAGATTTTTTTGGGGAATAAGCGAAGTAGCACTGAGGTAATTGAGCTGTCGTCTGCAGATACTGCGGGGTAAGGAGGTCGGGAGACGGCCCGGGGAACGGTGAGGGGAAATTAGGCGGACAATGTATAGGAGAGGCCGAGGGGGGTGATGCAGGAGGGGTGGGGCCCTTTGGACGCGGAGGTGGTGACGTCGGTGCTTCTGACTCCGATTCTGCCAAGGACAGCTTTTCCTGGATGGCCTCGGGGTAAGGAAACCGCAAGGACGGTGCACCGGATCCCTCTTTGTAGGAGAGGCTGTCACGCGTGGGCAACTGGTTCAGACTGACGTTGGTGACGGTTGTGTCAGCGATCAAGAACACGACGCTTCCCATTGCGGCGCCGTTTGCGTCTGTTCTCGTGGAATCGTACAATGGAAGCCGGATGACTGGTGTGACGTAAAAGTCAGGACGGGTCATAAATAACTGAAATGAAACTTGCCTCCATCGCTGCTTCTCGTGTCAAGCAGTTCACTGATGGACTGTAGACGCGTCGTGCGGATAGATTTGTATCTCCCTGTACAGCAAAAGAATTTTCTCCTTTTAGCCAAAACGTCTATTTCGCACTGCGAAAGAGAGTTGGCAACACTGAAGGTGATTGAGCACCAAGTACCATAACGAGTAAGAGGGCCTTACAAGGAGAATGGTTCACGCCATGTGTGGACGCCTGCGTCCAAAGTGCTCTCGAGCGACTCTTGTATATTCCCGTCGAGGGTTATCCGAAGGCGGAGTTCCTGATGCTTTGAGACCTCGGTAGCTCGAATGTCTGAGCCAGCGTCATGATCAAGTACACTAGCAATATGGGACAGAGCGTACGCGAAAACTCCAAGGCGGAATGGATGGCGGTGGACATTTCTTGTGTGGGGGAAACTAATCGATGGCGACGGTCTTCATATACCGGCTTGCGGGTGCAAGCGAGAGGGGGCTATGGGCAAGATGCGGTGACGGGCGACTTTTAAACTGTAGAGACAAGAATATCAAATCTGGCACAGGATGGTGTGTCGACCGCGTGGTGCGATTACAAGGGAGACTTGGAGGGTCCGTCAAGTGGAAGGAATAGTCCAATGGGGCGCTTCAGGAAGGGGGTATATACCGATGCGGAACTGAGTGGGTCATTGAAACGTCTCTTGGAGGACGTTTAGGGAACGTACCAGAGGGAAAGCCGAACAAACAAAGCGTCCGTCACAGAAGGGGAAGAAGGAGGAATGAAATTAAACGAGACCAAAAGAGGGGAGTGCATGACAAGTTGGCCACCCGAAGTGTGATAGCAAGATCAGGACAAGGAGAGAGGTGCGGTGGACCTGGGACGGTCTCGAGGACTGGTTGGGTAATATGGAGGGCACGCAGTGCATCCTGTAAGATCTACGATGCCGGCAGGACTAGATGAGATTCCAATGGAGTGTGGTTGACAGCGAGTAACGTTGGGACGTGTGCGTATCGCTGAGTTGAAATAGACCCTGGAGCATGGCACTCGGAGTTGGACCTCGTTCCATTCTCATGAAGCAGGTTTACAGCGACAGCACCCTTGATCGCAAAGGTAGGTCGTCTTCTAAATGGTCGTTTGTGTCAAATTGGGGTCTGAGTGAGACGCACACCGGTTACCACGTTTGGGATTGAGGATGACTCGGCGACGATAAAGTAGATGCCATCACCGTACGCCTGCCATTGGAGGAGAATTTGAGTTACAAGTGCGCAGCGAAGAAGGGTGGAGTAAACGTCTGCATTGCACACAGAGACCTTTGAGCAAGGCTGACGGAGCCGTGTTGACATCACCAATTTGACGAGAAGGCATGCCTGGTGCTTTATGTTGGCCGTCAGAAGGGTGAATCGGTTCCGATGTGTGATAGCTCCATTCGCGACTTGGTCGATTCGAGTGTGGTCTATCTGCTCACGACTTGGTCGTCAATGTCCACTGTAGTGAAACTGAAGTGGCCGAATCATATTCCCACACCGGGCGGGTCCCGCTAAGAATATCCGCGTGGCCGGCCTCCTTCTCTCCCTCCCTCCACCATGGCCTCCCCCTTGGCCGCCGCCGTCCCCCAGGCAACGTCCTCGGGTGACCTCGCCGACCTCCTCGCCCTCTCCTCGACCGCACCCACCGACGACGCCGTCCTCGCCGTCCTCGCAGCACGCTTTCGCGCCGACCTTCCCTACGCACGCATTGGATCCACCGCCCTCGTCGTCGTAAATCCCTGCAAGACTCTCTCCAACCTCAACGATGCATCTGCCAAAGAGTACGAGGAAAGATGCTACAAGGACACAAGGCTCGGCGTCGCGGATTCCAAACGGCCTCCCCAGCCCCATGTCTATGAGCAAGCTGCAAAGATTTACCTTCTCATGAGAAGGAGGTTCGAATCTCAGGCCATTGTTACTCGGTAAGCACGACATCATCTTCCGCTCCCCCATTTTTTACACCGCCTTCCCTAGTGGCATCTCGGGCTCCGGAAAAACAGCCAGCACCCGTCTTATCGTGGACCAAATCCTTCGCCTCTCCGCTCACTCCAAGCGAGAAGCCAAGATCGTCGAGCAGATCAAGGCATTCTCCCTCCTCCTCGACTCCTTTGCCAACGCAAAGACTCCCACGAACCCCAACGCCTCACGACACACACGCTATACTGAGCTCCACTTCAACGATCGTGGTCGCATCAGCGCAGCAAAAGTCCTCGCTTTTGGTCTAGACAAGTCCCGCCTCGTTCGTCTTACCCATGATGAGCGGTCCTATCATGTCTTCTACCAGCTCTTGGCCGGTGCAAATCCCATGGAGAGAGATCTCCTCGGCCTCGACGGGCCTTCCGATTATGCCCTGCTCGCGTCGTCCGGTTGTTACCATCTCCCTGCCGGTCCTTTCAGCGATGATAGTATTGCAATGGATGATCTGCGGGATGCTTTCAAATCTCTGGGTTTCAAGTCAAAGCACGTATCGTCCATCTTCAGTGTCCTCGCCGCCATTCTTTTACTCGGGAACATCGAATTTGGAGAGGCGGATGCTCAGGACGTCTCAGCCTACGTCGTCAACATGCCCGTACTTCAGCAGGCCGCAAAGCTACTCGGTGTCTCGTCAGAAGAGTTGGCCGAGACCTTGACTTACAAGACCACCTATGCTCGCAAGGAACTCTTCACCGTGTTGCTCAGTGCCAAGCAGAGCGCAGCGCAGAGAGACCAGCTTGTCCAGGACCTTTACGCCATCCTCTTCGCGTTTGTCGTCGAGACAGCCAATTACAAACTCGCTCCCCTCTCCCAAACACCCTCGTGTTCCGCCACGCAGATCGTGCTTCTTGACCAACCCGGTTTCCAAACTCGCGGTACACCGGTTGTTGAGACGGCGCCTCTTATCACCGCTCATCTGAGCGGCTTCAATGAATTCTGCTCCAACTTCACCGATGAAATGGTGGAATCACATGTGCTTCGCAGTATCTTTGACGACAACTCGGGCTTTAATGGCCGAATTACCGCTGATGGCATCTCGTTACCAGCCGTCGTCGTGATGGAACACTCAGCCTGTGCCGAGCTTCTTTCTGGAGCGTCCGTGAGCGAGCGTGCTTCCAGGAAACCCGGTGGTCTCCTAGGCGTCCTTGACAAGGCCGCCTCGTCTTTCAAAGCCGGTCGTACTGATGCTCAACGTGACGACGAGCTGCTGCAGGACTTGACATCAAAGTTTGCCGTTCATTCCTCTTTCGTTTCCCCTACCCCTGAGGAAAGGCGATCGTTCGGCATCAATCACTACGCGGGCTCTTGTTCATACGACATCTCCAGCTTTGTGGAGAAAGATGCAGATCTCCTTGATCCTTCCATCGTCACCCTCTTGCGAGGTTCGTCGGATTCCCTCGTTGCCAAGCTCATGTCTGGCCCAAGCCTGTCTACAGAGAAACACCAGAGTGATGAAGACACGGTTGTCCAGGCACAAGTCTCCTCTCGTCCTCTCCGCAGTGTCACATCCTTGTCTGGCACGCAGCCAGAGAACCCACGTCTGAACCCTAGCAAAATCTATCCGGTAACCACTCAATTAAACCAGGCAGTATCGGATGTTTTGTCCAACCTCGAGAATACTCGGCTCTGGACGTTGAATTGCATCCGTCCCAATGATAATGGGTTTTCCAACTCTCTCGATAAGCGGCGTGTCAAAGGGCAAATCCGTGCCCTAAACCTCTCCGATATGATCTCCCGGAGGTCTGTCGAATTCGTTGCGGAGTTTGACCAGGCGGAGTTCTGCGAGAGGTATCGACCAACCATGCGTGGTTCCGATGCGGAGCGCATTCGACAGTGCGTTCAATCGAATGGATGGGTAGAAGGTCTAGACTTCGCGTCGGGACACCAAAAGATATGGCTATCATATTCTGCATGGAAAATGGCGGAAGACGTCCTACGTTCCGCGGAAAAGGAGCAGAAGAAGCTCACTCGTGAAGAATCGGAGGAAGATGAAAGCATTTTGCCGGATGATACCACGGAGTACCCTCAAACGCTTGCAGAAGATAGGCAACATAGATTTTTCGACGAACGGGCAGTCACTCCGTATCAAGACCCGCCTCGAACACCCAGTGTTTATGAAACCTACGGGCCTGCTCCAGTTGCCTCTCCCAGTCACCCCTACCCTGAAGAGAACGCGTGGGATAAGAAGACCGAAGGATATGATCCGTTGCCTCCTTTACTTCCCAAGGGCGCGGACCTGGCCGGTACCAACGCTCCGCAGGCTTTCGAAGAACATCTCCCTACCACTCGGGTTCGACGATACTGGCTCTTCATTGTCCGGCTCTTCACATTCCTGATACCGGACTTTGTTCTGACGTACGTCGGCCGCATGAAACGGCCCGACGTCCGTCTAGCGTGGCGAGAGAAGGTGACCATCTTCACCCTCATCCTCCTGGCCAATGGCGTGGTTCTGTTCTATATCATCGCTTTCGGTGTCATCCTCTGCCCCAATTTCAACTATGCCTGGAATTATGAAGAAGTCGCGCAGCATTCGACGACGACTGACTACTGGGTATCTATTCAAGGCAAGGTGTACGATGTCACCAACTTCGTCAAAGGCGATCACAGTGATATTACCGGGAATCCGAGCAACAACGCGGCCACTCTAGGGGCTCTAGCAGGCGCGGATCTGACATACTATTTCCCACCACCCTTGTACCAGGCGTGTGCCGGCCTCGTCAGTGACTCGTCGATGCACATCAGTATCAAGAACACATCGGAATTCGTGTATGAACAAGCGTCACATGCATCGGGTGCAAACGCGCCTGCTACTGGAACAGCTCTTGATAGCGAAAGCTGGTATACGTCGACGTATTTGCCCTCTATTGCCCAGTTCTACAAGGGCACGTTGGTTTGGGAGACCAGTGATATCTACGGTCAGGCGAACGACACGAACATTCAACGGTGGGTACAGTCTAGTCTGCCGCATCCTTGCTTATTTTTCATGCTTCTTGTGTAGGATCTGGGCCATTTACAATAGCGCCGTGTACGACTTGACCGACTACGTGTATACAATGACCACCACGGAGCTCAATATTGCAAAGTACGACTTTATACCATCTGACATCGTCACCGTATTCCAGCAGGAAGCCGGCTCAGATATCACGTCGTCGCTCAACAAAGTGCTGGATTCCATGGATGCAACGAATAGGACTGCCACTATGGATTGCTTAAACAATGCTTTCTACTGGGGCGAGCTCGATTTCAGGTATACTCCTCGGTGCCAGGTTCAGAACTATATGTTGTTGGCGTTCTCCAGCCTGATCATGGTTTCCATGGGGCTAAAATGTGAGTGGCGGTGCACGACTGAGCGGTGCTTTCGAGCCTGACATGTCGAATGTCGAATAGTCTTGGCTGCGTTGCAACTTGGGACGAAGCGTTTCCCCGAAAGTCTGGACAAATTCGTGCTCTGCCAAGTCCCTTGCTACACCGAAGGCGAGGACTCTCTGCGCAGTACCATCGACTCCCTCGCTGCATTGGACTACGACGATAAACGGAAGCTGATCTTCTTCATCTGTGACGGCAACATCATTGGTAGCGGCAACGATCGACCTACACCTGACATTGTGTTGGACATCTTTGGCGTTGATCCTGCGGCGAGGAATTCGGAACCTCTCATGTTCAAGTCCATCGGGGAAGGTTCTCAGAAGCTCAACTATGGAAAGGTCTACTCTGGCTTGTACGAGTTCGAAGGTCACGTCGTTCCGTAAGTCCGATGCACGTTTGCTTTGCCAATGCCTGATGGTGCGTCTTTCAAGATATTTGGTTGTTGTCAAGGTCGGCAAACCGACGGAGCGCTCGAAGCCTGGTAACAGAGGGAAGCGTGACAGTCAGATTCTGCTCATGCAATACCTCAACCGTGTGCACTTCAATGCGGCGATGTCACCCCTTGAACTGGAGATATACCACCAAATGCGCAATGTCATTGGAATTGACCCCACGTTCTACGAGTACATCTTTACTGTCGATGCCGATACCGTGAGTGTCATCCCTACCGGGGTAGATGGTTGCTGACGTGCGTATGTTGCAGGTTGTCACGCCGCAGTCGCTGAATAGGCTCGTCGCCGCTTCCATCAGTGACTCCCATATCATCGGGATTTGTGGTGAGACGAAGTTGCAGAACGAGGAGGGCTCTTGGTGGACGATGATCCAGGCAAGAGGATTTGTTTCTCTCTCGCTCTTCCATCTAACATGTCCCAGGTTTACGAGTACTACATTTCCCACCATCTCGCCAAGGCTTTCGAGAGTCTGTTCGGTTCCGTGACCTGTCTCCCCGGATGCTTCACCCTCTACCGTATTCGTACCGCTGACAAGGGCCGTCCGATCTTCATCTCCAACCGTGTCATTGACGAGTATGCCGAGCCCAATGTCGACACGCTTCACAAGAAGAACTTGTTCTCGCTGGGTGAAGATCGGTTCCTGACCACGCTCCTCATGAAGCACTTCCCGACGTTCAAGACCAAATTCCAACCTGATGCGGTCGCTCGGACTATGGCGCCGGTCTCGTGGCGTGTGCTCTTCTCTCAGCGTCGTCGTTGGATCAACTCGACCATCCATAACCTGTGCGAGCTTGCTATCCTACCGGAACTTTGCGGCATGTGCTGTTTCTCGATGCGGTTCTTTGTGTACATTGATCTTATCAGTACACTGGTGGGTACTATTCGGTATTGTAATCCACCGAAACGTATCTGACCGTCTCTGCCCTCTTTCGTAGATTTTGCCCGCCACTGTCGTTTACGTGAGTTTTTGGAACTGCTGGTCTGTCGCGGTGCTCACCTGGATATGTAGTTGGTTTGGCTGATCATCCAAGTCTCGACTGGGCAATCAGCGATACCCTATATATCCATTGCCCTGATTGCGGCGGTTTATGGTTTGCAGGTACGCCACCTTTGATGTTGGTTGGTACTGTGATGAGTGAATCGCGATATCATAGGCTCTCATCTTTATCATCAAGCGAGAGTTCATGCTTATTGGTTGGATGGTTGTGTATCTCATTTCGTGCGTAATGCCATCTAACATCCAGATTTTCTCTGAGGGTCGCGTTTTAGGTACCCGATTTACAGTTTCTTCTTGCCTATCTACTCCTTCTGGCGCATGGACGACTTTAGTTGGGGTAACACGCGTATCGTGCTTGATGACGGAAAGAACAAAAAGGTTATCAGCGATGCCAACGAAATGAAGTTCAACGATTCCATGATCCCGTACAAGAAGTGGAGTGGTCAGTAGCATTCGTTGATTATTGACTGGCGAGCTTCTGATTGCGCATCCAGAATACGAAGCCGAGGGTTATGCGGATGGCCTGTCTAGCAACTCGTTGAGCGCCGAGCAGAACCCCAACTCCAAATACCTTCCCGCGCCGGTGCCTCGTCGTCCCAACTCGCAACGCCCTTCTGTGTACGAGTACCAGTCCGAAGGAGGGGATTACTACCGTGATACCAATGCTGTGCAAGAGCCCCTTCGAGGTTCCCCGTCGCAGCCAAGTTCTCGTGCGGTGTCTGATTACAACAGGGCGACTGTAAACCAGAGGCACTCAACCTTCCGCAATCCGTCGCAGGAGCGTTTACCGATGGGCACCCCGGTCAACCAGTTTAGCACCCTGCCTGACCCGCGCATGTCCGCGATCATGAACCGTTCCATGTCGGGCAGTCCTTTACTACCTGCGTTCAATGCTGTTCGTCCCATGTCTACGTTCTCCCTGGCCACGACCGTGTTTGTGGGGCCGAGCAACAACCCGAACCCTTCCGACGACGAGCTGTACGAGGCGCTCAGGACGTATCTGAGCACACAGGACTTGATGACTGTGACGAAGAAGTACGCATGTTCTCTCGCTCTTGCTCGCCCCATCGCTGACCTCACCCGTAGAACCGCGCGCGAGGCCATCGCGACTCGGTACCCGAGAGCAGATCTGACGCCTCGCAAGGACTTTTTGAACCAAGCTATTGATAACATTCTTTCGCATTCCTAGATACAACTGCACTGACTCTGTTTTTTGGACGCTCGCAGTACCGTGACACTTTACGTTTGGCAGGACCTTTTTTTGAGCTATTCCCTGAACACTAGCTAGGCTATGGTTTCCGGACATTTTGCTCTTCCGTCATGCACTGCGCACTCACTTGATTGCTTAATTATCTCTGCATATCCGTCGTACCTTGCGCATACTTGGGACATTTTACTTGGACACTTATATAATTATCAAAGGACATTGCTGTGTTTTTATGACGTCCACGCAAAAAGTGTGCTCGAGTAAAGTAAAAAGTAGAATAAATGACAGTCTGTCCTTGCACTCATCACGTCAGTCGAATGATAAACACCATGAGAATGAACGCAATCAACACGACGAGGACGCTCATCATGACCAAACACGTCGTGCCGCCACTCTTGCCCCGGAAATCCCGCAACCGGATGCGCTCCCGCTTCATAAAGTCAAAGTTGCCCTCGACTTTTTCCTGCATAGTTTCGATGACGGACTTGTCCTTTTCGAGCGACGCGGAGAAGTGGGTGGCGTTTTGGCGGAGTTGGGACGCCATGAGGGCGAGCTGCCCCGAGAGCTCTTCGTGGCGCGCGCGCGAGTTTTGGAGGATGGTTGGGGTGGCGGTGATGTTTGAGGAGGAGGGGGCGGCGAGGGAGGGTCCTGAAGGGGCATTCGACGTGCTGTGCGACGGTCCCGGTGCGGGTGCGGGTGCTGGGAGGTTTGGTGACGCGGGCAAGAGGTCTTGGATGTCAGGCACGGATGACGACGGGCCGGGCTCGGCTGGGATGAGGGTCGCCTCGACGGGCGAACTAGCCAGTTCGGCGGGCTTGTGGGTGGGGGACTTGGGTGCTGGGGGACGTATGGACGGGAGGAGGGGCTTTGGTCGTCGGACCGGAGGTGATAGTTGCTGGACAAGGCGTCAGTCCGCGGGTTGGCGTCTGAGAGGGGAATGACGTACTTGTTCGACTTGGTGCATGTAATCGTCGAGGTGTTTGAGCGTCGTTTTAAAGTGTTGGTAACGGCGCTCTTCGGCACTGGAAGTGGGGGCAGGGTGAGGATGGGCGGGCGATGGGCAGGCGGGATGTTACGCACGGCGTGGGGTCGACATTGTCGAGCTCGACGTTCTTCAACAAGAGTCGGGCGTGTCGGATTTGCTGATAAAAGTGCTTTCCGTCGGTGGTTTCGACAGTGTGTGGGGTGGTGCTCACCTGCAACGTTGCTTGGGCTTTGATCCACGTTTCGCGCTTGGGTGGGTTGCTCTTTGACCAGTCGTCCTCTTGGATGGACTGTTCAAGGCGTTTCATGAGCCTCGGGAGGTTGATCCTGTCATGAAGGATCTGCTCGTCGGTCCGCATGTCGTGGCCGCTTTCCAAAAGGACTTGGGCAAACAGGAAGGGGCGGGTCATGGGAACAACCTTCCTTGTTTGGAGTTGCGCATCAGACTGCAAAGATCAATGTGTTTCCCGACCGTTTTCAACTGCCAGACATCCTCACATTTTAATTTCCCAGACGTCGAGCATGGCGTCGTCGAGCGTACACGAACAGCTGAAACATGTCAGAATCATGGTCGAGCGGGCGGCGAGGGGGCCGTCCACTGCGGGGCGCGCGGTAAGTCAGATATGCAGTACCCATTCCCAAGTTAACCTCGTCCGGTGGACTTGTGTAGCGGAGAGAGGCCTTCCAGGAGCTCATAGCGCTCACACATTCCAGCCACCCTCTTCTCAAATCGTACGCGGCGGGCCATATACATGTCTTCTTCAACGACTTTCCGGATCTGGAGGAAGACGCCATCAACGCCGTATACGATCTTTGTGAAGACCAGGACTCAAAAGTGGGGGGAACGCGGACTTGGCGGACTTTGACCGTAACTCACCTCTTTGTCGCCAGGTTCGCATGGATGGATACCATGCCGTGACGCAAGTGTCGTCCGTCCAACACAAGTGGGTCAAGCGGAACGCCGACGTTCTCGTCCAACTCCTCCAAAGCGGTAAGTTTCTTCAGGCCTCTCATCCAAGTCGCATCGTATTTCTCCATCTTGATCACATCTGGCACGCGTTCCTTGTCGTCGATAGATGAACCTGAAGAAGTCGCTGTCGTCAAAGTCGCCCTCCTCAAACATCTCGATTTGGATCCTCCAGTAACGCTGGGCGTGTTGTGCGACCAGATCGTTCCACCTGAAGAAGACCTCGATGACGATGAACGACAGACGAGGGAACGATTGCGTTCGCTCGTCTTGTCCTTCTTAGCAACGGACGCAATCGGCGCGATTCAAAAATATACTGACCCTCCGGGCTCAGAGGCGGAACATATTCTCGTGACGCAGCTTATCTTGGTGTGTAATGGCCAGAGCATATGTGTTCATATGCGTTCTCTAATCGTCGAGCAGGCTATCACCAAACTGGACACCGGTGAAGTGGATACGATCGTGAAAAATATTCTTTTGCGGTTACCATGCTACCGAGACAACTCTAGAGGCGACGATTTGCTTCAAGTCATCCTCGACAAGGCCTCAGCATTACTTCAGACGCGATCGAATGACCCGGTGCAACTCAAGGTTGCACTCCACTACCTATCGGTGGCTCAAATGACCGTCGATTTACACGCCACGCCAGCAGTCAAATTACTCAAATTCTATATTGGTTCTCTAACACGGAAATTAGTCCTTCAGAAATTCCTGCCGGATGACCGAATCCGTGTAATCTCTTGGATCGTGGACGCGCTATCCGTGAGTGAACGTCAGACTGCCACTCAGACACAGCAAATTGCGCAGCTTCGGAGGCAAGTTGTAGATGCCAGCTCCATTCTCTTGGAGGTCAGTCGGCATGTATCCACCATCTCTACTGTGCTAAGTCGTGCAGGTACTATTCGACTCCAAGCTGTATAGAGACGACCTTTGGCGTGTTGTGAAGTGTATTCTTCATGCTATCAAGACCGTACGTCTTTCTCAATCAAACAGCGAGGACGAAATAACTCTTTCTAGCGCAAAGAGCTGGAAAATTGGATATTACCAACATACCTGATTACTTCCATCAGTAAATTTCTCCAAGTTTTGTCCCGTGGCCAAACACAAGACGCCAGCGAAATCCATGGCCTAATAAGGGTTCGCAATGGACCGCTCTCCCCTTCTCCATTGACGGCCGACATCTTTTTTCTTCATTTGAGCAGTCGCTGGCGGGAGAGCAACCGTCGTCATCGCAAGTGCCCATTCAAGAGGTGAAGCCTGTCGTGAAGCACGCGATTACGTTGGAACGGCCAGCTCACCTACCGCAAAGACCAGTCACCACTTTGCCACCCTTGTCGACCAACTTCGACATTCCAATGACATGGCCAGCGATAGAAACGCAGCAATCTCCAGTACGAGACAAACCGTCTCGGCATTTCCATATCTCAAGCGTCCCAGCGTCTCCCAAACGATCGGGTAGTTCTTCGGAAGACGTCCCACGACCAAAGAGGGTAAAGATGAATATGAATCCGAGAGGACAGGACGTTCCGACGCCATCGCTGCTCAGTCGTATTGCGGATGCTGGAGACGCCAGCTCGGGTGGACATTCGGAACGCACAGGAAAGAGGCGAAAAAAGCGTCCCGAAAAGGAGCACTCGCCAGAGCCTGATCGACATCCGTCGATTGGCTATAGTATCAAGGGTGCTGCTAGCGCACAGAGGAACAGTGGGACGGAGTCCTCGTTGCTGGATAGGATGAGACGTGGGGATAGGTGAAAGAGATAGTGATTAGTAGGATAACTGTATTGTGTGACGATGCAATAGACTGACTCGTCCGACATGGAAATCAGCCCCTGTCTATTGTACACCGCCACAGTTAGCATCATTGGAATGGCCCGTAGCACCCGCTCAGTTGCCTCGACTTGAATCATGTCAGAGCCAACTGGACTGGATGGCATATATCACAAGGAGATAAACCTGGCTGATGGAGGTTTGGTGAGGATCAAGTTGTACGCGTCGTTGATGACTGTCTTGACGACACAACCCAGGGATCTACGTTGGAGGACATCCTGAATTTCAAGATCGCTCGCACTCCATTATGGTCTACGCGTGCGGCTGCTGACGAAGAGAAGTCGCAATTACTTGTTCAAGCCCACTTGTCGTTCCTGCGCGCAGGCGCGAGGACGTTGCTGACATCGACGTGAGTAGATTCATGTACATTATGATTATCGTGCCCCATTATTCTAAGCTCGCGCGTCTAGATACCAAGCTGCCTACAATACATTCGACCGCGAGGGCTATTCTCGCGAACAAGCTCATCGAATCATGTCGAATGCTATCTCAATCGCAGCTCGTGCTCGTGACATATTTTGCGCCGAGAACGAGCGCGTCCACCAAAACGACATTCGCATCGTGTTATCACTCGGTACATATGGAAGCACCGTCTCCCCTATGCAGGATTGGGACGGCATCTTTCCACCGCCTTATGGTCCCAAAGCATACTCGGCCACGGAAGCAAACACCACATCGTTTGGGGACGACGTGGAGGGCATGGACAGATCCATCCAAGCACTGACAGAATTCCATACGGAACGGCTCCTGGCATACGCTCATATTCCAGAAACATGGGACCTGATCGATGTCATCGCGTTCGAGACGATTCCGTTGGCGAGGGAGGTCACTGCGATCAGACGCGCGGTCACTACAGTGGCCGCTTCGCTTCGTGCAGAGGGAGGGGACATGAAAGCCTGGTGGTTGAGTGCTGTGTTTCCAAATGGACGGTGTTCGGAGACGCTCGTTCCTGGTGGAGGGCATATCGGCGCCAAGGAGGTGGCAGACCTTATGGTACGGGAGGGTGTGGACGCGGAAGGGAGGGCTTTGGTTGTTCCAAGTGGAATTGGCTTCAACTGCGTGGCGGTGGAACATTTGCATGGATTATTGGGTGAGTTCGAGGAAGCCTGTACTCAGGTGATTGGAGGAGGGAGGAAATGGCCGTGGCTTGTCATCAAACCAAATGGAGGGGAAACTGGTTGGGCGGACAGTGTAATGGGGTGTGTCGACAAGGCATGTGGGCAAGGGTGGGGAGGGTTGATTGTCGGGGGTTGTTGTTATGCTGGACCAGACGATATCGCTCAGTTGGCGCCCAAACTGGAGCGACCGAGAGACAGGGGGTATTGACCTTAAATGGATACCGTGCGTGTGAACCTTTTGTGGCAATAGCCGAGCGGACTCCAAGGATGATGCGTTGACCGAGGAGAACGACGAAGCCCAGATCCCGAAAAGCCTGTCAACGTCGCCCGAGACGACGCGCAAGTCCAAAACGCCGCAAACGGTGCGTATCTACGTCTACACAAAACGCTGTGGTTGCCACAGGACGGATTTCGAGGAATGGAGTTGGATGGAGTGTTGCACATGCGGATAACACTAGAAGCATTGTACTGATGATCGACCAGGTCCAATCATGTCGTCAAAACTACCATCCATTCTGAGTGCTACAGATGAGGAGATCCAGCTCCTCCTGGCTGCACAATGCCATATCGGAACGAAAAACTGCGACAAGCAGATGGAGTCATACGTCTTCAAACGAAGAATTGATGGTGAGTCTCTGTGCAGACATTATCGCGCTGGCCTGAACCCGATTGCAAAGGAATTCACATCATCAACATCGGAAAAACCTGGGAGAAGCTCGTGTTCGCTGCCCGTGTCATCGCTGCCGTCGAGAACCCAAATGACGTTTGTGTCATCTCTGCACGTCCTTACGGTCACCGTGCTGTCTTGAAATTCGCCGCCAACACCGGGGCTCAGGCTATCGCCGGTCGTTTTACCCCCGGTTCTTTCACCAACTACATCACCCGCTCGTTCAAAGAGCCCCGTCTTATCGTCGTCACCGACCCTCGCGTGGACCACCAGGCTATCCGCGAGGCATCATATGTCAACATCCCCGTCATTGCGCTCTGCCACACCGATGCCCCTCTCAAATTCGTCGATGTCGCGATTCCCACGAACAACAAGAACCGTCACTCTATTGGTCTGATTTGGTGGTTGCTCGCTCGGGAAGTCCTCAGGTTGCGTGGCACCATTCCCCGTACGCCCGATGGCTGGAACGTCATGGTGGACATGTTCTTCTACCGTGACCCCGAAGAGGTGGAGAGGCAGCAACAGGAGGAGGCCCAGGCCAAGCTCGCTGCTGCCGAGCCAGAGGGCCCAACCGGTCTTTCAGAGTGGGATGTTACATCTGCCCCTCAAGCAGGGGCTATCAACCCCACTTTGGTTGCTGGGGATAGTGGTAAGTAGTGCTCGCCCGACTTGTGTGCGCTATCTCAAATTTCATTAGGTGCCCTCGACTGGGCCGCGGACACTCAAGCTGGACCAACAACCGATTGGTCAGCAGAGCCCGCAGCAAGCTGGGGTGCAGAGCCAGCCGCCAGCGGATGGGATTAAGCTTGCTGTCGTCTTTATACGTAGCTCGAGGCCAGTGGACGTGCACTCGTTTTAGGTGGCGGTTGAGGTCTCCAGCTGGAATTTGGCATCATCCGAATTGTCTCGACGACCATGCTTTTGCTTGATACTGCTCTCCTTCATACATGAAATATGCAAAACATGAGCATCATGAAAGATATGCTTAGACGTAGTCTGGACTCTGGTGACCAGACCGTTCTATGGAGAAAGCGGTTTGCGGAAACCTCACAGACGAGGTCCCAGACTAACTTAGACGCCGATACGCAAGTGATTATCATACACCGGTCCGGTTGGCAGGCACCAATTAGCGGGCACGTGTAACTTCCGCTGATGACGTTGGAACTTGGAGGGCTACCTTCCTTGGTCATTGGCAGGCATCCAACAACTGACAAATGTGAGATCCCGCTTATTGATGTAAGATTCAGACAGCTTGGTTTCGTTGTTCTATTTGCTGCCGCCCTTCCACTGGCGGGGATGCCAGGAGTGCCATGGCCGGAGGCCGTCACTGTTGAATCTCAGGCTAAGCTAGCGTACTATTTAAGCGCAGTAGTCGAAAGGTATGATATCGAGGCTGCCTCTCCGCTCCTCCACCCACTGATCATGTTAGGCTCCCTCGCTCTCCCTCATATCCCTTGCGAGAAATGCACAAATTTAACCTGCAAACCATTTACCTTCGGACGCGATTGTGGACTCTACCTTTTACTTCCCCAACGTGAGGCGGCACATTGGTGCCCCCGCGCGTGGGGTGTCGGAACTGGCAAGAAGAAGAATATCCTTCGTTTTTGGGAGGTATTTCTTCGTCACCTACTTCGGGACTATATCCCAGACTCGGAGAGGTGTGCGAAACGCGTCGAGGTCCTCACTGATAGGATAGTGAAGATGCACGAGTATCCTATCGCCTATGGTGGCTTCAGCGACGTCTGGAGTTGCAAGCTGCGACATAAGCAGCAGCCTCCCGAGAGGGTGTGTTCTCCTGGTATGTTCACGTGGACAATACTCATCGTTGGACAATAGGTGGCTGTCAAGGCCGTTCGACCTGTGGTTGCGAATGAAAAAGAATATCAGGTCAAGCAAAAGGTGAATTTCATCCGAGTTCAAGTGCAGTTGCGATTTCCTTGTTTATACCTCTCTGCCAGGCTGTTGAACAGGAGCTCAACGTTTGGGTTGGGCTCAATCATCCGAATGTTTTGCCTTTGTATGGCATTACATTAGGATTCGGACTATTCCCTGCTTTCGTCTGCCCATGGGCGCATCATGGCACACTGTCCGAATATCTGGAGAAATTCGATGCACGACTAGATCTGAAGAAAAGATTGATTCTGGTATGTCACTGAAAATGCCGCCGATTTTGCATTAATGTACAATTCGATTCACAGCTCGGAGACATAGCAGCTGGTCTGCAGTATTGTAAGTGATTGGCCTTATCGCTCATTTCAGTTGATTTCATTGACTGATGCTAGTGCATTCCCGTAACATAGTCCATGGTGACCTTAGTGGCGTACGTCAATTATGCATTAGTTCCTGCGAGGGATCTCATCCATCGGTCGACTAGTTGAATGTCTTGATTACCAAACGCGAACGGGCGTGTCTCTCTGATTTCGGGCTCTCAACGCTCATCGAACAAGTCTCGGACACAACGTCTTCCGACCTTTCATTCCCAGGCAACATTCGCTGGGCGGCTCCTGAGCTACTTGATGGATGTAAAGAGGGCACGCCAGCGTCGCAGTTATCGAGCCCACAAGCAGACATTTATTCGTTCGGAAGCATCATGCTGCAGGTTTGGTGCTCTTGTTCATCCCAAAACTTTGGGTTATTGACGTTTCGTAACAGATCCTGAGCGGTAAACCACCGTTCCATGAGATCCAAAGGGTCGCTCAGATCGTGATCATGATTTCACGTGGCAACCAGCCATCTCGAGTGCCTGGGTGGGATGGTGAGGCCATCCCAGACGTGCTGTGGGCGTTTATAGAGGCATGCTGGGCGAAGGCTCCTTCTACGCGACCGCCGAGCAAGGAAATTGTGCACTTTATCGAGTGTCAGATATCGAAGTTGTGATGGTGGAGGGAGAAATTGGCGCTTTCGCCGAGACGAAGGAATAGCTCGATACTTGTATTAATATTGTACCTAACTAGCGTTTCGAGCACATACTGATGCTGTACTTGATGCTAATAGATGACAATACATCCCCGACTCCCACGATAGTGGGGGAGTGTCTGCAGCAAACGGTCAGGCAACGGAAAAGTGTTATGTAAAGAACTATAAACTATAAAAGTAAGGTTTTCCCCGTGCCATCCGCCTAGCGCCACCATCTCACGCAAGGGTCTGTTAACACTATGTATCGGGCGCGAGTACCATGCATATTCCCCTCCTTACAGTGAAAGGAATCTGCCATATTGGTTGAACCCCAGAACCAGCTATTCGAGCTGAAGAAGTACTGCACCAGGAGAACGCCCGAAGAACATTTTTGTCTCGCTCTGCTTTGCCACGCTAGTCGTCTCTTTCTGCATTTCAGCGGCTGGGTCCTTGGCACGACCAATGATCCGTGTTTCTCGCGACTCGATCCATGTCGAGTGTAAGCTTCATTTCTTTGCTTGCTTTCTCTCCGTCTACTTGGTCTGGAGTCGGGGACTGGCACATTGGCGCCACTACGATAGATATACCCGCAGCCTAATCAGAGTCACTGCATCCAATCGGTTGACATGAGGGGAAGACCATGCGCACTGACATCTATTCGTTCGTATCCCCTCTTCAAATAGATCATTAAAATTAACGGTATTTCATTCGACTGAAGCTCTTTCTCGCAAACGGGATTTTCTGTGTACACCCATAGTATCCTGTTGGCGACTCGAGAATCCATCCGCACACGTTTCGGCTGTGGTTCCGAAGGGATCGGGCTGTGTACGAAAGTTCAGCGTTGGCAGAACTGAAAAGCTCTCAGCAGCATACCTGTCGTTGGCATCTGTCTCGACGGATGTGTAGGACTTACTCCGAGTCCAGCCTGAGCGACTCACAACTTCCTTGCCCGCAGCCCCATTGTAGGCGAGAATCTTGAAGCCCATCAGCTGCTCATCAGCAGGTCTTATTTGAATAGAATGACGGCAGCTTCGGGACTGATGTTGTGCAGGCTACCAAGCTCATCAGCATGATTTATTTGTACGACCGTGATGTTTATTCCACAATATACTGGAGGTTTTTTCGGCAAGACCCAACTTGAATGTCGTTGCCGACAGACCGAACGGAACTACTTGGGAAGGGTAGTAAAGTTAACGGGGATAGTTCTGTCGGAGAAGCGAATTCAAAGTCCACCTGAATGTCGGACCGCTCTATCGTTTTGCAACGGGCTATAAGCTGAATTTACTGACAAATTTATAGATTGGCATCATGCCGGAGTTCCCTGCTGCTGCTGATGCTTCTATAAAAGATTCGAGCCTTCGCGTCCCCATCACGCCTGTGCCTCTCCGCTGGCGCTCCACGAACTTGAGGAAACCCAAGGTGAGCCAAATAACCCCCGGCCGGCCATCTCGTCTAACTCCGATCGTCCGAATCAGATGTGTCGGGACTTCCACCGAGGGTCGGATAACCCTCTATCTGATGAAGCACAGCGACGGTTTTATCCCAACGTACTTATTGTCGGTGAGACAGGGGCTGGGAAAAGCTCTGTCATCAACCTTATCGCAGGGGAGCAACTTGCCGACGTATCTTCTAGCGCAAGCGGGTGCACGCTGGAAGCCACGTCATATGATCTCGTTCTCACCGACAGGCAGAGACAGGGCCACCTCATCCGTCTGTTCGACGTCGTTGGCTTGAACGAGCCAAGCTTGAGCAAAAACGACTACCTCACAGCCATCGAGAAAGCCAACGTACTGATCACCCAGCTCCTACGCACGGGTGGCATCCGCCTTCTAGTTTTCTGCATTCGCGGAGGCAGAATCACGTCTGTCACGCAAAACAACTATCATTTGTTCCGCGACATCCTCTGCCAGAACCAAGTTCCTGTGGCGTTCGTCATCACCGGGATGGAGAATGAACAACCCATGGAGGGCTGGTGGAACAGGAACGCTGCGTTGTTCGAGAGGTCCAATCTCTTGTGCACCTCGCACGTTTGCGTCACAGCAACTCCCGGATTGAACAATGTTTACGCCAAACAATATCAGACATCGCAGACTGCGATCCACAGCATGCTTTTAGATCACATGTCCGGGGCCTCATGGAAGCCAGAACGCAGGGGCTGGTTCATTCATATCGCAGGCAAGCTGTTGAAGCGGGTAACAAAGCTCAGGGATCGCAAGCAGCACCTCCCACTGAAGTCGAGGGCTCTGACGGTAGAAGAGTTGGCACGGCATCTCGAAGAGAAATGTAATTTCCTCCCGGAGGATGCGGTGGAATTGACAGGAAAAATTTGGGTCAAGCGAACGGAGTACAACGGCCCTGACTTAGTGAAGGAGGAGGACGCGGATGATCTCCCTGATTTCCATTAGAATGAATTTTTCATGTATTCCCTGTACATAAACATTCTCGCTCATTTTTGTACGCTGTCTATCCACTCTTGGCTACACCAACTTGTGACCTTAAGTTCATAACAGAACGTGAGCTCGGATATCTCACATGATGATGCTTCCTGTCCTCCGCTGCATTCATTGGTCTGAATGACAGCCAACAGAGTACTTATTTCCACGTGTCTCGTGCTCGTCGGATCATGACCATAACCACAGAGTTGGCTAACATGCGATTTAGCCTCAGTGTCGTACCGAGCGTTGAGTCGCTCTGAAGCCCGAGTAGAACCGGTGCGACTTTCGAATGTCAATGTGAGGGGTGCCGGTCATTCCATCTTGATGAAATCTTAATGGGAACTCGCGTGCAACACTCAGTGTCCACGCACACCCTCAGGAATCACGCCAAAACCTTCTAGACACCTCAACTGGTTTCCTACACTGAGTAGTTATTATCTGACCTAGCTGGTGGCTTTTTACCTCGAACTTGATACCATTCCGCAGAGGTAGGGGTAGGCGCGAACTGATCGACGTGATCGAACAGGCTCACGCGAGGGGTCCGTGCGCTTGCGTCTCTAGCTCCCGTTCGTCTTCGCGTGTGAGTCGGCAACACGAGGACGACAGCGAAGGGGAGAGCGTGACTCGGAGGACGGGGCAACTTGGGGAACGAGGGTGACGAGGCAAAGGCGAGAGGCGAGTGTAGGGACAACCGGGGAGGCGGTCATGAGTCAATGGGTGTGAAAGTCGTTTGGGGTGCGGATGCGTTGCTTGAGTTGCGGGGGAGTTATTTGGTGCGTAGGGATGGGGTTCTGGCTGCGATTAAGTCGTTTGGGGTATGCATGGGTCATTAGGGTCGCTGGTAGCGTTGAGGCCGCAGCTAGGTCGTTTGGGTTGTGTGGGGGTGGTTTAGGCTCTGGGTTGGCTTTTTGTGCTGCGGGTAGGCCATTTGGTTAGGCGGCATGCAAGCGACTCAGACCTAGATGCCTGTGAGTGGGTCGAGGTTGGTGAACGAGTGGGTGGGGGCGTGAGAGTAAGTGACGGCTGCACGAGTCGCCAATGTATGGGTGATGATCAATGGTGAACAAGGGTGGTGATTTCGACGATTTGCAGGCTGCAGCATACTTTTGCCTAATTGCAGACAAGAATCAGGCAAAGGAACTCCAGAGACAGCAGAGCATACTTAATGATTACTCCTGGAGCCCTTTGGGGTTCCAGGTTTTAGTCTCGAGCCGTTATAGGAAATTCAGGTGAACTCAGGAAGCAGATGTTTCCTATAACGTCTGGGGACATTTACCCGGCAGCCCTTGGGTCATGTCACACTTGAATTACTAAGCCATTACCAAGACATCAAAATGGCCGTAATAGATTGTTAATATGTTATTAAATATTTATTTATGATAAGCTGATGGCCATCAGGTAAATTTTAAGGGAATGATAATCCTATGCTAACCCGTCACACCTTATCTGCAGATGTCCGCACGTGTCGGACTATGTCCATTCCGGCCTTGTTATCAAGGGTCAGGATGGATGCCTCTACCAACCAAATGGCAGCTGAATTCCGCACCTACCAGGGTGCAACTGCATCCACACAAGTATCATCACCCTCCACCGACTGACCTCCACGCCGTCATTACCTTACCGCACCGCCGCCACCACCAACACATCGAAGGAGTCCGCTCCGGACTCACCACACTGGACGCCGCATTTCTTCTATTCCGTCTGAACCACTGCTACTAACTGTCCTCCACCCTACAAACCTCTAGCACCACTCCTCTTCGACCACCGACCTCCGCCCATGAAACCAACACCAACACCGACCTCACCACGAGCCACCATATCTGTCCTGTCCTACATATGTCTGCCCTTGACATCGACCATCCGACCGATGACACCTCGACTGACCCTGACATACTGACCACCCTCTGTACAACGTCCGACCCCACCATGTCTGAGTCCGACCATATCACCAATGCCCCGACCGACCCCTACCTACTGTCAACCGACCATCAGACCACCTCCGCCATCTCCGACATACTGACCGACCTCTGCACGACGTCTGAATCCGCCATTTCTGACCACTCCGCCCTCCACCACGACCAACACCCCGCTACCGCCATTCCGACACTGATGCAACGACCCACCTACGGTTTGCATTTCCTGCTCTCACTCCGCCATCTGGTCAGCACTGGACACCATATCCTACCATTTAACCTGCATTCGTGCACACCTCTTCCCTCCTCTACCTCCACTGATGACCGGGAGGTCATCATTTAAACGTTCCTGGGGGGGAGCCTCACCTCCGTACTAATTTCGTGTTTTTCTAGCTTATATTCCCGACTTCTGCCAATGCACGAGCACTGATGACCACTGTATCCCATCGACCATTGCCCTATGTATCATTCCTACCCTGGGATTTGTCTGGTGATATCTCGTATCACACCACATCTCTCCTCATCATTCTGAACCTATAAAAAGAACGAAACTAAACCAAAACCATCACAGTAGTTATACGACCAATAGACCAACCAATAGACCAACCGGACTATGTTCCGGACTCATACCCCAACCAAAGTCAGGTGCCCCTATCCGCACGTACCTTTCACTTTCCGTCTGGCACATTGGCACAGCGCACCTTTATCTCTCCGATCTCCTCATACCACCCTCATCCTAAAAACTGAAAACTGAAAGACTGACCGCAGAAATAGACATCAGAAGTAGACCAACAAAGCCAAGTCGAGTCAGATGCTCGCACTTCGGGCCACACTTAGGAATAGACGCAAGAGACACATGATGAAGACAAATCAAGTAGGTCACTTGTCACTCATGTTTTCCCTCTCCTCCTATCACTCTGATTTCACCTTTCTCTCCTCTTTTTGTTTTGTTTTGTTTTGTTTTCATTTCATCCTACTAGACCGCTCCGATCTACCGCACTCGCACTGCTCCGGACTCCCGCACTATCACCAACCATCAGACTATCATACTCCCACCGACCACCGGATTATCTGTTGACTACCACTGTGTACCCGGACACATACCAGGGACTCACAATCACCGTTACTCGCATCACTGCTGTTTCGTACCTCTCGCTGCACACTCTACCCACTACCACAGCCACGTACCGATCTGAGCCGTCCACATGCTCCGTGCATACCACAGCTGCATGCCCAATGCATCGACCGCAGAGACACCATCACCCCAAACATATCCATACCACTCTCGGTGACCATCCGCACCCCCATGTATCATCCCCCATGACCGTGACTGACTGGGGACAGTCAGTATCTAAAGTCCCCCTTGGATGTAGAGCTCAGCTCTATCCTACGGCCGTATATGCCCACATCCCCATATTCCGACTGCACCACAGTCTGAGTCCGCACCATCCTACAGGAGACTGAGCTAGTGTTGCCGCGACTCGGCTAACTGAGAGCCGACTTCGGCTTCAACCAGCTTAACCCTGATTATGGTCATGCCCAGCCCCAGAGCTGATGACATCAGTACAGCTTGGCTTGATTAGTCACGAAAGCCATCTTTCGGCCAATAATGTCAGCTAGTTGGCTCAAGCTGGTTTAAAGTTGATCGTAGTCGACTTTTATTCCTACACGAGCAGTTGTCGAGTACAGAAAATGTAAGAAAATTGAAATACAACAAATTCCCGAGTACCCAATGCGACCCACTTCCTTTCCCAATTTGCACTTGTAGTATTCCAAGCTGATCTGATTCGAAAGTGTTTGACAGTCAGCCCAGACCGGTTTGGCCTCTGGTGGAGTGACGAAGTCGCAAACTTGCGTCAATGCATTAGATATGGTAAAGGGAGAATATAAGTGTACAAACCCTTGTCTCAGCTTTGGAGTCGCTTCAGTCACTGGTGACAGTTGAGCTGTTGTGGATGGACACTTAGTCTTATGACTGTGTGTCGCACTTGGAGTTTTAGCATTAGAAATAGGAGAAGATGTTGTCAGCTTGTGCACATCCAGCGGAAGAGGCACAAGCCGCACGCCAGTGAGATCTTGATGTCTAACATCGGGAGGTAGCGGTGATGATGACATGTTGCTTGTTGAGTGTGTGTCCTCGTGGAGACTGAGGTCATGCAAGATTACCGATGGATTAGATGGCTCGGGATAAAGGGTCATACACAGTAATCGCAGGTAGTCATAGTCGGGCTCCTCTGAAAAGGAGAGTGTTCGTGCATATGTGAGCAGGGTGGCAAGTTCTCAGGGCAACCCACTACACAATTGCTTGACTGGTGAATTCTGCTTGAGTTCGAGTATTGATGGTGGATGTGTATCAGCGATCCAGGGCAGTGATCTGCTTGACAAGTAGATGAGAAGGTATGCAAGGGACTCGACATCATCCCGGTGTCCTAGCCGTGCCCCCAGGTGACTGTTGATCGAGGTAAATGTGGGAGTCCCAGTAAGGTGGTCGGCATGGACAAAGGGAAGATGATTCCCAGTTATCGGATCACAATACTGTTTGGCGATTCCGAAATCGACGACGAAGATCGTGCGCGGATTGTCACCAAGGCCCATGAGGATGTTTTGAGGCTTGATGTTGCCATGGATATAACCATGGGAGTGTATGCAATGTAGACGAGAGATCTATTAACAGTGCTGATGAGGAGTCAGAAGTCAGGACTGAGTAAGTAAGTTTACTTTAATTACTTACGAGTTGTTCTACAAGATGACCAACTGTATGAATGTGGAACCTTCTGTGTTTCCCGATGAGCTGGTGTATCGAGACGCTGAGGAGATCGATAACCAATCCATCATAACTAGCTTCCCTGCCAAACCAATATGCATGAGGTATTCCTTCACTGTGTTCTAGTTTCTTCAGGATCCCATATTCTCACTCCACGGAAGATTCCCCATCAAGGGAGAGTTCAAGCTTTATTGCATAAGACTTGCGGGTAAATATGTTCACTGCTCTGTAGATGGTTGCTAAAGGTATCAGGTATCAGTATTATCCCCCCATACTCTTGAATCCAGCAGCCCAGGCTGGTTTGATGATTCTTGAATGGAACATACCGTAAGTGCATGAGCCAGGTTGCTCTTTTATTCTGTATCTTCCGTCGACACGAACCGGGGCGAGACTCTGACTCATCACAAGCAAGACGGGCAGCACAAGAAGTTTGAATCAGCAGACAGTAGGTCAGGATTTGACTGTAGGTTCAGGATCGGGTTAGAATGCCACAGACGTCCAACGTGTTAGCCTTTGCAAATGTGCGTACTTATCTTTTTGTTTCAAAAATTTTCATATATGCTAACTGGGTCCCAACACCCATTGGCAAGATCCTTCAGACTCCGCTTGTCAAAGCCTTGATCGTGAGTCTGGCCATGCCTGCCTACTGTGCTCAGCCCCATGGAAATCCCCTCTTATCATCAATCTGACTGGTTACATTTCTTGTGAGGCGAACTTTGCCTGCCCATTGACAGTCTGGACTCTGACTACAGGAATAGTTTCAGCCACACAGCCTGCACCCGGCAACCCTCCAGTGAGTTCGGTCACTCTTGAGTGTCAGACTCTGAGACTCCGAGTACCCCCAACTCCCCATAGTGCGCCGCAGTACTCCCTAATTGGCGCTGGGAGCCTATAATTGTTGTGCCACTGAACCTTCTCACATTAACAGATTATCAATGTCTCCAGTGCTGTCTCTGTATACCCCTCCTCTCACCCCCTCAATCCCTGTCGAACAACCCGCTAATGTTCATCTAGTCCCAATGGGTTTTCTCTTGAAGTCCATTCCACGCTCATTGTCGACACCCGGTGTTCAGGCAGCTGACACAGAATGTATACTCCGGCCTTTAGGACCCTCGCTGACCAAGTCTCAAGGTGATCATGCCCAGGCTTGACCCCTCTCAGCATGTGCAAACAGCACTGTTACTGAATATTCTGGGGTTGGAGAGAGTTTTGCATGATGTACACTTAAAGCAACCTTATCGCCAACGCCATCCAAGGACGACTTGAGCTCATTGCCGAATAGGGCTGGTATGTGAAATTCACTGAGCCATACCTTTGTTTTGCAGCTTTCTGATTAACTATGTAGCTGTCTTATTGGCAGCCTCGCAAACTCTTTGTTCCTAACACAAAGAGTGTGAAGTAAGTCAGTTGGAACATTAGGTCTAGTCGTTTGTTAATTCCTGCCATTTGGAGATACTCTCGGGCATCTCATACAGCATGTTTGTCTCATTGACCCACTTTGTCAAGAATCACTCTGCCAAGTTCTTACGCAAACCAAAGTAAGTGGTCCCTTGTATATCGATAAGATAAATTGGAACATTGATATATTGTTTTCCTAGGCTGACGTATCTCGTGGAAGACAGGATGGTGATTGTCCAATGGCCGAGTCGCATCCACGAGGCACCCGTCGCAGAACTTGCTGTCTTATTTAGGCAGCACGAAAGCACTTCACATTCGCAACGTCTTCGGGTCTCCACTTCTACCAACTCCAAGATCATTACCAAGACTATCAATGCAGTACCATATTTACTCGTCTCTGTCAGTTCCATGAAGGCCAAATTGCTCAAGCATCTCCTCATCTTCGAATGTGCTTTTTCCCAATCCCCTGACAAGCTTTTTGCGAAAGTGAAAAGCCTAGCCACTGCTCTCCCTGACATCTGCATGGTGTTCCTTTTCCAGATCCACAAACAGAGTGGGTTTCACTCTCCCATTTTAACCTCCAACGCATGGGAGAGGTTTGAGAGAGACCTGTTCCCCCTCGACTTACCGCAGTTCCTCCAATTGTGTGAAGAAGAAGGGGTAGATCGTGCACCAGAGTCGCTGCCAGAAGAGTTCATGGGCCCCGTCACCGCAGGTGGTCATATTTGGTGCAGCATCAGCCACATCCAGTATTACGTCTGGTTAAGGCAAGACAATGGCAAGCTCGAGATCAACCCTGAATCAATCAAACAGACACAGTGGAGTGCTTACGGGGTATGTTCATCATTTTTTTTCTCATTTTGCCTGACTGTATTGTTCAGGAGGAACTACCAGCCTTGGAGGACGGTTCAAACATGAACCATATAACAGAAGTCGTGAATCGAGGCTTGGCTGCAATCAGGGTGGCCATTATGGAGACCCATCAGAGTGTCTACGATCAGATCCAAATTCCTGTCGATGCTGGCCTCTTCTCTATGCCAATCATCCTCCCTGAAACCTGGAATTATTTCTGTCCTTCGCTCACCGAAGCCAAGTCACACTGCGCCTTTGAGTGCTACCAAACCTGGTATCTGGATTCTTTTAGAGGCAGGAAGCGCACTCTCTCCAATTCCGACTATATCCCTTCTAGCCAGGAGTCGAAGTTGGAGCCTGAGCCTGGCCCCGAGGGCTCATCCCAGCAGCAGTCCCACAGGTCGCTGGGCAAGCGTCTTGCTCATGATGAGAGTGCAGTCGGTGTCAGCAGTGACATGGTCACTGACTCTCGACGGACTCGGGGGACTCAGCAC
>MU130865.1:71256-82326 GCA_015039435.1 Imleria badia
GCCCACACATCACTATTTTTACAGAGTAACATTCACGTCAACCTCTGGTACGGGCAAGGAACCAACTCGCTCGGCAACAGAAAGTGTGGACGCACACGATTTCCCATGGTTTCCGGACAAGTCGTTCCGTACTGCTGTCATCTGCGAACTTTACACCTCAGGCTGTACAAACTACAATATCTCGAACCAAACTCTTACGAGGAGGATAAGCTTTGAGCACACAAGTTCGAGTCAGATAGTCAGCTCTGAGTCGTCCAGGCACTTGTCACATTGTACGTAGAGACACATTCCACCTCTGCCACCACATGTAAAACAAGCATGACACCACACTTACTATGCACTATCCAACATCATGACATTGACATACTAGAGAGACATCCCACCTCTGCTGCCATGTGTAAAACAAGCACGGCACCACACTTCAGGGCCAGGACTGCCCGGAGGGCGATGCTATTTTTTTCCCTTCAGCCAATGTGAGTCCAAATTGATGCATTCATCCCACAGCCTCCGGAGTAATTATTTCACATTTATGTAATTTCAAAATTCATTTTTTTCCACTCGGTCAATCCAGGATACATGCGGGGGGTAATTCCGAGTCAAATGGTACAGCACCGATTAGCCTACTGTTACGAGTCAAGGAGACAGAGGGTGATTGAGGCAGAGCACAAATTGACAAGAAATTTCCCATTGGCCAACTCGTGTGAAAAAGACAGTAATTGGCAGCATATTGACGGCTTGTAGCCTCATAGACAGTCTGGTCACCAGACTAGTAGCATAATCCGAGTGTTACTACTTGCGGCACTACATGCGACTTACACTGGCAGCATGCAGACCGATACAGTGCGCACGTGCTGTTCAAGTTCATTCCAACTCCTGAGTCTCGGATTCATGTCGTCGGCGTCAGTCGACGTCACCAACTATGATACACTGTCAATTGAATTGCTACCTGTCTCGAATTACCACCTGTCTCAACAACTGTGTGCTTGGTATGTAAACCTTCTGCCAGTTCATCGGCACTTGTCCTCCAAGGGCCCCCACAGCCACACATAGCCACTTTCATTCATGCCTCTGGGTATGCCTCGTACCTCAGCTACTCAAAATGGCAACTTGTAACCAGGTCCGTATCTTTTCCCGGACAACGCCAACCCTTCCTTGTATTACTCTCTTTCACCCAACCTCTCATCTTCGTCCTTTGAGTTGCGACCCGTGGTTACTTTCCAGCTCCTCCGTCCACTGACTATGTTAGGCTCCCACGCTCTCCCTCATATCTCTTGCGAGAAATGCACAAATTTAACCTGCAAACCATTCACCTTCGGACGCGATTGTGGACTCTACCTTTTACTTCCTCAACGTGAGGCGGCCCATTGGTGCCCACGTGGGTGGGGTGTCATAACTGGCAAGAAGAAGAATATCCTTCATTTTTGGGAGGTATTCCTTTGTCACCTACTTCGGGACTATATCCCAGAAAGGTGTGCACGTTGAGGTCCTCACTGATAGGATAGTGAAGATGCATGTGTATCCTATGGCCTTCGGGGGCTTCAGCGATGTCTGGAGCTGCCAACTACAACACAAGCAGAAGCCTCTCAAGAGGGTGTGTTCTCCCAGTATAAAGTTACTCCAGGGGATAATACTCATTATTGGAGTATTGCAGGTGGCTGTCAAGGGCGTGCGACCTGCGATCGCAAACGAGAAAGAATACCAGGTCAAGCAAAAGGTGACTGACATCTGAGATCAAGTGCAGTCGCGATTTCCTTGTTTATACCTCTCTGCCAGACTGTTGAACAGGAGCTCAACATTTGGGTTGGGCTCAATCATCCAAATGTCTTGCCTTTATATGGCATTACATTAGGATTCGGACCATTCCCTGCTTTCATCTGCCCATGGGCGCATCATGGCACACTGTCCGAATATCTAGAGAAATTCAAAGCACAACTTGATCTAAAGAAACGATTGACACTGGTATGTTACTACAAATACCGCTGATCTTGCATTGATGTATATAACTCAATCAGCTTGGTGACATAGCAGCTGGTCTAGAGTATTGTAAGTGATTGGCCTTATCCCTCATTTCAGTTGATTTCATTGACTGATGCTAGTGCATTCTCGTAACATAGTCCATGGTGACCTTAGCAGCGTACATCAATTATCTGTAAGTTTCTGTGAGGAATCTCATCCATTGGTTGATTAGTTGAATGTCTTGATTACCAAACGCGAACGGGCATGTCTCTCTGATTTCGGGCTCTCAACGCTCATCAAACAAGTTTCAGACACAACATCTTCCAACCTTTCATTCCCAGGCAACATTTGCTGGGCAGCTCCTGAGCTACTTGATGGATGTAAAGAGGGTACACCAGCATCGCAGTTACCAAGCCCACAAGCAGACATTTATTCATTTGGAAGCACCATGCTGCAGGTTCAGTGCTCTTGTTCATCCCAAAACTTTGGATTATTGACGTTTCATAACAGATCCTGAGCAGTAAACCACCGTTCCATGAGATCCAAAGGGTCGCTCAGATCATGATCATGATCTCACATGGCAACCAGCCACCTCAAGTGCCTGGGTGGGATGGTGAGGCCATCCCAGACATGCTGTGGGAGTTCATAGAGGCATGCTCGGCGAGTCCTCCTTCTAAGTGACTGTGGCCCGGGCCGTCGAGCGATGATATTGTCCACTTTATTGGGTGTCAGCTATCAAGGTTGTGATGGAGGATGTGCAAAACTCGCCAAAACAAATGAATAATTCTATGTATTAAGATTGTATGATGTATCTAACTAGTGTTTCGAGCACATGCTCATGCTGTACTTGATGCCAATGGATAACTATATACAGTCATTGACTGGCACTTGAAACAGCACTGGCACTTGAAACAAAGACTTGTAGCACACAATTCTCGGTCACATCAGACTAAAAAATGACCTAGTGACTGAGATATATAGTCTTGCTACATATTGTGCTCCAAGGGTCGAAGTCTTGTCACATAAAATCATGAATAGATGGGAGTTTTATAGGGTAAAAAACAGTATTCTGTATCTCAGGAAATAAATAGGTGTTTGTGGGTGAAGAAAACTATTGAAATAGGTACAGCAAGGTCCCATCCTAATGTCCATAATTTGTGAGCAGTGGAACAGCATGTAGATACTGTGCCAGAGCAATGCCGCTCGAGGATGTTTCTGAATGACAATATCTCATCCAAGATATGCCAAAAATGGAAGTCTTGCCATCAGCCGTGTATTTGAGTATCACTTTCACTTGGATTACTCAAAATGTTGTGCACTATCAAGTAGCTAAAGTATGGAATATAGGTAATTAACGGTGAGTTCGGCGTAGGCTTGGTAAATGCATGTGGCAAAAAGATGGTGCTTGCAGTTTCGAACTCGAGACCTTGGCAAAACAGTGCAGTGCTTACCCATTAGGGCAATAGACCTCAAGTTATAGGCCCCAAGCAGATATATGAATAGATGTTTCGGCACATCACTGATATACCTGTTTTGGGTTGTTTCAAGTGGTGGGGCAAGCTGATAAAAACTCGGAAACTTTCAATGCAATCACCACTCATTTGTCCATATGTTGCCCACTTGTTAGTGTAAGAATTGTATGTATGTATATACTAAAGCACATCCTACTCACTGATCTCACACAATTTGAGTTGTTGTAAAGTATGAGTTTCGTGTTTCAAGTGCCAGTCAATGACTGTATGCATGCAGCGTTGAACAGGATCAGAGTCGCTGCATCAGTTGACACGAGCTTGACGAGGGGAAGACCACACGCACTGGCATCTATTCATTCAAGACTGAAAGCTTTCTCTCGCAAACGGGATTTTCGGATAGTATCCTGATGACAACTCAAGAATCCATCCGCACACGTTTCGCTTGCGGTTCTGAAGGGATCGGGCTGTACAGAAGTTCAGCGTTGGCTGAACTGATTTGCGAAGCCCTCAACATACCTGTCGTTAGCATCTGTCTCAACGGATGTATGGGAACGCCGAGAAGGTACAGCAGAGCTCGTAGAACGATGCCGCTGCTGGTTTGACAATATTGCAAGGGCTTCCGAGGCATACCGAGACCAGCTAGATGAGTCGATTTCCACGGATGGAGCATTGGGGATCCGTGCTGCTCTGTTTTCGTCTGACAGAAGCTTGTACTCTTCTGTGCCAACATTTTGCAGGGTGGATCTAATTGACGGTACTTTTCATGGCCCACCCCTCCCAATCTGTGTTACATGATAATCAGCAAGGTATAGCCATCACGTATGCCTTACACGAGGGGTATTATGCACGTACCAAACGTTGCAGGGTCTGACTTCCACTGCATCTCCGACCCGGGCCAACCTCTAGCACTAGGGATAAGGACGTCCGTATTGAACATGTTCACGAAAAAGCTAGTGAGGTAGCATGAATGAAGTGGTTGGCTTTGGCGAGTAGGTTGTTCGTTCGTCGGCAGTTGAGTTCCAGGGCTATACCAGTACTCGATGACTTCGTCAAAGAATCCCGATCTCAGGCGATCCCCATATTTCCCCGCGCGCAAAATATCATCACGAACCACGTCCGGCAGCCGTCGGTCGAGAGAGGCATGTCAGAGACAGTATATCACATGGTTCAAGAACCGGAGTGCAAACTTCCATTCTACCGGGATCCAGAGGTAATGGTTCCCCTTTTCCATGACGGGGAAGGCTTGCAATTTATAGTCGAAAGGTCCGCAATAGAGAAAATCGGGAAACCGTTGAGAGCAGTCACGGTCGTTTTCGATGCTCTGCCAAAGTTCACGGGCATCCGTGAAATGTGGCATACTTAGAGTCGTATGTAAGTAGCAGTCGGGGATGCTTACTAGGTTTCCGGTGCCGCTTCAAATTCTTTACAAGCTTGCTTCCGCTGCCATCCACGCGTGGATGCATTGGAGAACCCCACTGAAACGACCCGTTTGTCAATGTGTTAGCAATAATCGCTTGGATCCGGTTTGTTTCGAAGTTGATTTCCCCAATGTTGAGTTTTGCACATGCCGCTTCTTCACCGCGCTTTCCAAACCAGGAACAACAAACAAGCAGCAAGGCGACGATGAAAACAACAACCTTGAACAAACCTTGAACATTCGAACCCACATGGACCCACAACGCTTCAGGGTACAATACCATTGCGGCGACACATGCCGTACGTTGTTCACAATCTTGACACCATAGAGAGAGCATTTTGTCATGTCAACGGATTCTCAATTGTCTTCGGTTTTGGTCTCGAGGCAGTTTTGCTATATCGCTGGAAACGAATCTGGTTTCTGTTCGAGCCTTTCTTAAGCGTATTCGTAGCGTAGGCGCTCATTTCGACTTGAAATACTTAGCTCACCTTTTCCGTATCCTATAGCCCCTACATTGCCTCTCCCTCGCAAATGGAGTGCTATATCTGCCACAAACTGGTCGAACGTCACGAGTATACCCGCCATGTTGGCTCTTGTGTCAACTCGCTCGCTGGCAATGACATGGGAATGTATCATCTCCCGGACCCGACTCTGGCCGACTTTAGCTACGACATAGTTAATTACGATCATCACGATACTGTATTTCCCGCACACTCCACTCCTCCACCTCATTTGCGAGCTCGCATCCCGCTAGAGCACGATCATCCTCTACGTCCAGGGACACCAGACGAGGAGCTTCAGTTAAGCGATCCAGATGATTTTCTTGCACACCTCTCCCCCGACATTCATCGAAATGCGCACCTTGCTCCGTCTCACTCTCCAGCCCGGACTACGCTGGTTCCCGATCGTGCCTCCCAACAGGCGACACGGAGGGGACGATCTACTCAACCAAATGCTTTTCAATTGTGGCTCAGGAATTTTACTCACGACTCCCCAAAGTACACCACAATTGATGGGCAAACGAGTAAACCAGATTCTCAGGCACAATTTACACAGGTTGCTCAAGTCCTACGACGTACTACTAGGGAAGAGGTCGTCAAGATTGTGAAAGAGTTCGAGGGTTTTTCGTGTAGTCATAAGAAGACCTGTTTGGAGTTGGTTCAGAAGGTTCCGATTTTTCCAGTAAGATGATTTGTAGCTTGTCGTTCATTTGACTCACGCTCATGTAGGGATTGGTGGCTTATACCTACACGCATCTCATCCTGTGCCCTCGTCGCGGATGGTTTTCTAATGACGATTGGTCTGGCCGAGTAGACGAGCTGAAACGGTTGGTAGAGAGTTGGACGAAGTATGGTGACATACGGTGCATTCTAGCGTGCAGGTCGATGAAGAATAGGCTGGTAGAGGTTCTTCGTGCGGTACGTAGTCTGTCTTGTGTTTAACCTTCCAATTCGACTGATGGTTCTCAGACAAAGGGGCCTGGACAACACAAATGTAACTCGGCATTACTGAATGGCACGATGGTGCTGAACCATGATATCCTCAACCTGGTTGCCTTGGTGGCGCTAAGCATCACTGGACCACAGAAAAGGGATATTTTAGACCAGCGCGGAGCTCAAGTTGAAGAGCTTGCTGAGCTTTTCCACAGTGTACGTTTATGGACTGAGAGTTTTGAGATGGCCAGAACAGGATGCTGACAGGGACCTAGTTGCTTGAAGCTAACATTGAACTCGAGGAGGAGTATCGGAGGAGCCTTTTTAACCCCCTCGTCCAATTGTCAAAGGAATCTGGATACTGCCCTCGTGGCATCTATTTTACGGAGGGTGCGATTGGTGGTCTTGTGTCAGAGAGTCAAGGAGGTTTTGGTTTTGTTTATAAAGGCAAAGTCGGATCTCGTCTTGTCGCCGTGAAGGCCCTCAAACGGGACGTCCATATGAGTTTGCCTGAGTACAACAAGGTGACAATATCTTTGATCTGCACACCAGCACCTTGATTAAGAAGATATGCAGCAAGTCTCCAAAGAGGCTATTGTCTGGAGGCATCTACGCCATCCTAACTGCCTGCCATTGTATGGTGCTTACAGAATGCCTACGGAAGGACCGAATATCAGTGTTGCACTTGTTTCTCCTTGGATGGACCAAGGAACCCTATTCAAGTATCTCGAGCGCAACCCCAAAGCAAACCGAACGCAACTGGTGAGCAAGAGTTTTTCTCGTCAGCAGCAATCGCCTCATCGATCGCGCAGATATTGGACGTGGTCCGCGGCCTGAATTACTTGCATTCAATGCAACCACATGTCGCTCATCGAGATATCAAACCAGTATGTTGACTTTGTTCTCCCTGGGCCAAGTTTTCACTTCGCTTTATGCTCGCAGGATAACATCCTCATCACAAACAAAGAACGTGCATGTCTCGCAGATTTCGGGCTTGTCTCGACCTTTGATACGGATGATCACTTCCATACCGCTCCATCTCAGATCGTCATGGGCGGGACATGCAATTACATGGCCCCGGAAATCTTCAACGCGGAGAACAAGGAAGCTAAACGCAAAGTGAACAAACGAGCGTGCGACATGTATGCGTTAGGTTGTACCATCTACGCGGTACGTCGACGGTGCTCATTCGAACAACCTCTCATCGGATATACAGGCTTACACGGGTAAACACCCTTTCGAGGGGATGCATCCTGTACGGGTCCGCATTAATGTCATATCCAACCAACGACCGGAGTTTCCAAAGGGAAAGATCTCTCTCGACATGTGGAGCTTTGTGGAGAACCTGTGGGGTCAAGATCCATTGAAGCGCCTGACAGCTGAGATGGCGCTCGGCTGGATGGAGACTAAAGCCCGCCAAGAAGGTGTAGACTCGAGTCTTGTGCCGTTCGAAGAGGAGTGGGAGTGGAAGGGTCCCCATAATGATGAATGTCTATGGTCGGTATCTTTTTGAAATGAAGTTACGAAGATGGACACCGTAGGGTGGACTGGGACAACTGGGACAACTTGCACTCCCGGAACGGTGACCTGGGGAAAGTTAAGTCGACCGATTATGTAGTGAACTACGGTATACAGAACTTCGTCACGCTAACACAGTGTTGTTACACGAGAATGATACTGAGAGTCGTACTACAAAGTACCCTTAGAAACCAACGTTCTTCATGAAAACAAGGAGGGACGCCAGAAAAACTTCCGCTCCTGATCGCCCCGACTGGTAGTAGCGAGGTGAGATATCGTATTCGCCCTAGTATAAGTTAACGTATCTTTTTCAATTGAAACATGTTCCCATACTCCCCATTCCGTCAAGACATCCTGATCAGCTGGAACCGGTTCGTCCACCTTGCTGTTCCTCGCCGGTGGTCTCATCCACACGGACATTGAACTCCTGTCCAAACGAGGCGAGGTGCCTTGCCTGAAGATCCGCTTGTCTCCTGCGAGGTTTACTTTACTGCAATCGATGCAGTAAGTATTTACGAGGTCACGCAGTCGACCCTTGGCGTCCTCGACGTCAGCGAATGACTCGTTTATAGGCCAATAGGCAATGGAAGCATCGCCATGTTTCGTGATGGACCCGCCCAGTACCGCGTCGTTCCACCATTCCTCCGCCGACTGTTGATCCGTGGCTCCGATGATGACGACAACTTGTGGGGAAAGGTCACCACCGTAGGTGAGGTTGAAATGTTCCCATTGCAATATGACGTCTCTGCATTCCCCAAGCCTTTTCTCCACGCAGAAGATGAGCAGATCCGCTCCGCGTTTGACAACTATCTCCTTCTTCATCTCTTCCCCCCTGCCCCCAGAGAGCGTCTGTTTCCGTAGAATCTGGTGGACGCGAAATAGGCGCTCCGGAGTGCATTTCATGGCGACATCAAATGGAAGCTTGCTTTTTGACGTCTCATTCATGACCGACACCGGGCTACGAAAGCTCATCAGCTGGCTGAGAGAAAAGGATAGGGCGACGGGGTTTTGAAAGGTGACGGAACGTTTTATAACATCTTGACTGATTGGAGTGTGCCGGGAGACGTCGCACATGATGACGTTGGCTACGTGAACCCCGTTCCCGTCCTTTGGAGACAATATGGCACGGATGTCAGAAACTGCCGTATCGGCCCAGCTACGTTCAGCTGGCATCCATTGCTCGGTGCGACATGAGTTCGTGATCATCCGGATCAGTGCTGCTTTTGATATCCTTCGTCTTTCTAGCAGCGTGGCGTTCTCCATAGAAGATTGAAGCGTCGTCACGCAAGCATAGTTGTCAAACCGCATTTGCAGCGCCGAGAACTGTCTTTCGTTCTTCAACCACCACGTATCCATGTTGCCCTCTTGATTCTCGAGTCCTGTGATTACGATGGCGATGGGGACTTTCTTCCTGCATATCGCGGAGTAGAAGAGGTGGTAATTCGTGAGCAACGCGGATCTGACTCGCGTTCCACGAACGCAGTAGACCAGCAAATCGATGCCGTTTGCCTTGACCAGGTCGCGGAGGAGTTGTTTGAGGTACGCCTCCGCTTTCTCGGCAGGGACGGTCCCTTCAGTACCCTCGTCTAACCCTGCGGTATCCCATATAGCGAAACGCTGATCGCCTAGCCTCAGAAAGTGGCGCTTATAATTCAGGGTGCATCCAACTGCACTACTGGAGGTTTCGGAGATGTTTTCACCAGCGATCAGGTTGATAAGGGAACTCTTCCCCACGCCTGTTTCTCCAAATATTACGACGTTTTTGATCTCCTGGATGACTTAGTCTGAAAGAGTCGACCCTCCGCCGGCCACGAACACACCTTCCTGGGTTTTCCGTTTGCTTTGCTTGAGCCGAGAATTGTTGGCTGCCAATGTGTGTTAGAGTACACCGTTGAATACCCGAGAGAAAGGGAACAGCACCTTTCTGAACATTGGCATCAAGCTGGATGTAGTCGAGTTCAAGGGGTATGTTCAAATTTTCAGCTTCTTTCTTGGATGCGTCTTCCTCGGGGATGGCCGCTTATAGTTCATATAACTCTTCGCTACCAGTGCCGCACTAATAACACGTTCAGCAATGAGGGGGCAGGGGGGAGGTTATCCGTCCTGGAACGGCGTGTTCATTCATACAACAGGACAGAGGAACGGCGATTCACCGCCTGGATGTCGCCATTGGATGTGCACGGCGTGCAAGCGGAGCGCTCGTTGTCCAATACCTCGAACCGGAAAAAAAAGGCTGTTCAGAACGAGGACCTCGTGGTCAGGCTATGCTAATACACTGGTCATTAATTGGTGGTAGGACGGTACACTGACGTTATTGTTTGGTCCAAGTCATGTTAGATTTCTCCGGTGATCAGCATGACTCACGTTCAGATGGGCGCTCGAGATTACGGTGTGTGAAATAAACTGGTGGCGGTTTATCTAAGTTCAATCACCGGCGCTAGAATCCAAGCTTTTCGAGAAGACAATGTGAGTCAACGTTCCATAACGCCCACATCACTTCGGTAGGTTGATCTAACCCGTTGCTGGTGGTCATTGTCGATCTTATTTCCTATAAATGCAGTGAGATCCTGACTTTCCTATGTCCAACGCCCCGCCTCGAGTTGTTGTGCTTTAAACACGAGCTGATCAGACAAGGACAACAGTGGGTATCATGGTCTTTGACCTTATTTTTCCATCCGAGGTTAACATGATTTTCAAGTGTCGCAAGAAACGCTTGTTTCACACGGCCTTCCATCTTACCAGGCTCAGCGAACTTGCACTCCCAACGTGCTGGTCGTCGGCGAGACAGGAGTCGGGAAAAGCTCCGTCATCAACCTCATCGCTGGGGAACAACTTGCCGACGTATCTTCTAGCGCAAGCGGATGCACGATGGAAGCCACCTCATATGATCTCGTTCTTACCGACGGGCAGGAACGCGGCCACCACATCCGTCTGTTCGACACCGTTGGCTTGAACGAGCCAAGCTTGAGCAAAAATGACTACCTCACAGCCATCGAGAAAGCCAACGTGCTGATCACCCAGCTCCTACGCACGGGTGGCATCCGCCTTCTAGTTTTTTGCATTCGCGGAGGCAGAATCACGTCTGTCACGCAAAACAACTATCGTTTGTTCCGCGACATCCTCTGCCAGAACCAAGTTCCTGTGGCGTTCGTCATCACCGGGATGGAGAATGAACAACCCATGGAGGGCTGGTGGAACAGGAACGCTGCGTTGTTTGAGAGGTCCAATCTTTTTTGCACTTCGCACGTTTGCGTCACAGCAACTCCCGGATTGA
>MU130866.1:0-11570 GCA_015039435.1 Imleria badia
GAGATAGGGGCTAGATGCGAAACCGGGTGTAGGGACTCAGGAAAAATAGGGAAAAATAGGGGAAAAATGGTAGAGTCTTATAGCGTTTGTAACAGTGGCCAGACTTGCATGGGTTTTGGCGGACCAACCCTGGATTCAACATGTTGCCTGCCGTTGCAGACTCGGACCAAGACTTTGAGCAGGAGGTGCTCAGTCTCTTTAGACTCGGGAATCTTGCCACTGGCAGCGATCCTAGCTCTGCAAATGAGACAGACTCAGGGTTGAACTCATTTGCCAACAGTCCCCAGTCCTTCGACAACAATCCTCTCCCGTTGGCATCTGACAACCTTGGGTTCCCTGTCCCTGATACGACCTCATCCACTGGTGGCAATGACTTTTATTCTTTGTTCTTCAACATGGATCTTGATGACACATTTGACGCCTCATTCCTGCTGCCACCGCCAAATCTTTCATTGCAGGATCTACCGCTGCCAAACCTTCCACTGCTGCATCTGCCACCTGCTGGTGGCAGTACTGGCAGTCAAGATTACATGTTGTCCACTGGCACGTACTCCCCCCCATTTACTGCTGGCAGCCATGCGGCCCATGCCAGTGCACGTTCTTCGCATGACGCTGTCAGAATGAGGTCTCCTATTCCATTTTCTTTTTATGGTGGTGCACCGTGTATCCTTCCTCCCCCCCCCACAACTGGGCCCAATGTCATCTCGCTCAATTTGGATGACGAATTGGACAACCCCACCAGGCCCTTCAAATATCATCATCACACGCGGAAGGTCCATGACTCCGACTCGTCCCATCCTTCCAAGAATTCTGCCCAGGTGTTGTCACACTCATTCAATGGCTCAAAGCCAGCCCCTGTGCTCTCTACACCCCCCACCTCTACACACGAGAACATGTCTTCCAGTTCCCACCAGTCGTCAGCTGCAAAAGGAAAATGTGCGCAAGGCTCCTCTGTGGCCATGGCAAGTGAGTGGTTAGCAAAGCAAGCTGATGAGTTGATTGCAAAGGGAACGGTGATGGTGGAGACGCTTCATGACAATCAAGCTCGTTGTTGCAATGCTCGCTACAACAATAAGAAAGCCGAGCGAAGCCACCAGCAATGGATGGCCCAATTCAATGCTAACCATGAAAAGAGCATGGCACAACTGCGGTTGCAGCAGCTCGAGTATTGAAATAGCACCTGATGGTTTAGTGTGAAACATGTTCCAAGGGTTTATCCAATAGCACCAATGCAGTCTCAGTGGGAATACTCACTGAGGATGTTCCGTAGGGTGAGAGTAGTGCTGGCAGTTCAAGTGCAAGAGGGGAGCAAAGCAAACTGAATTACCAAAGCCATAAGGGCTGGTTTATATACAGTCTTACATGTTTGTACATGTTTACTATATTACTATAGGGCCGGTCATCTTGGTAAGCCAAGATAACAAATGACGTCATGCTAGAGATACATAGCTGACTGATCATTATAAGATATGAGTAATCACCATCATGTCATATCAGAGATAACTGATAAGGGCCTAGACCATTCCCATATAGGGTTCAGGATTAGTGCCTTAATGTGTGATATCTCAACATCGAGCGTGAGCTTGAATTGGAAAGGCTCCGTTGGGGGGCTAACTGATGTTTTTTTTTTGTGCAACACTTTTATGCCGCTGCCTCGTTGTTTGACTAAGTACTTGTTTCTTGTACAATGCTTTCATCCTACTGCCCTGTTGTGCTGCCTCATGTTTTTTTGTCACTTTGATACACCAAGCTCTGTAGTATTGTACATGTTTCTGGTCATAAATATCTACTATGAAGTACAACCTGGCTAGTGAGTGAGACCCGCTAATAATTAAGGCAGGTGTCAAGGCCTTCCAATTCCCAGGGTTACTGCTGTGAAAACCTGTCCCCTACGGGTCCAGGAATACGGCACTGCCAATATTATCGAATCTCCGCTTCATGTTGGTCCCCCGCTCTACCTTGATGGAATACCTGGTAACCTGCACCGCCGCTACCACGTAGCAAATGTCCCCTCGTCGGGGACTCGGGGTTAGTATACGTGCGTTGTACGATCATAATATCTGTGACATTCTACTTATGTTCAAGTTTAGTCCTCGAAACAAAGTTTTTCGATAACCAAGCACGCCGACTCACGGGTCTGCCATACTCACATGGCAAGGGTCCTCATCGAGCTGGTGCCGCAGCTTGGGTCGGAGAACTGAGACCCCGTGCGAGTTTGGTGTACCCCAGCGCTTGCGTTGCCATCGAGCAGGAGGCGCCTTTCCACTCTCCCATTCTCATGTCCCTTATGTGGCCAGCCACTAGCCGCCCCGCGGACTCCAGAGGTCCGCATCACATATGCTGCGTGCATCGCCTGCCCGTGTCCCTGGTCCCTGATCCCTGACCAACTCCCTACAAGTAGAGACGCAGTGGTGGTAGTCTACCACCATATGAGCTCTGCTCTGGAGAAGCGGTCAGGGTAACGAAGCTCCCTAAGACTCTCCGCATGGTCGAAATCACACCCTCATCGTTCTCTCCTATACCTGTCCCTAGCCGTACTGTACTGGCCCAAAACTTCGGGAAGGGCGCCTGGCCGTGACGAACACCACAAACGGGATGAAACGTTTCCACGGAGTTCCAGGGTCGACTGCGGTTTTCGACTTCTTTGACCGGCTGCCTGACGGGACGTGACGGCACAGAGCTGCTCTCGCGTTCGCGTTCGTCTTGTCGTGCTGGTGCACGACCTCTGTCCCATCCAACGGTTGTGGGCCTGCACTCGCTCACGGCAGGAGCCTCTCTGAAACGCTCTATAGTCCTGAAACACGCTGCCCTGATGCGCCGGGTAAAGCGTTGTCCACAGCCAACTTCACAAACCCTATTTGAAAGTGCCGATGTTCCAGTACCAGTGGACTCAAATTCATTTATCCTGGGGCACAGCCCGGATTAGAGACCTGTTAAACCGCCCTTTCACACCAGTCGTCTCTTTTCGTTCATCATGGCCTCTGACCAATGCAGCAGTGAGAGACTTGGTTACAATGGCGGCGTCAGTTCAGTCGAGCGCCAAGCGCCCGCCCCCGAGGTTCATACCTCTCTCCAGCGCAAGCTGAAGAACCGTCATGTCGCCATGATCAGGTGGCTGACCTTCCACGCTTAGCGTTCTATTACTCCAGCTGACCCTCGTTTTCAGTATTGGCGGCATCATCAGTACTGGATTCTTCATCGGAACAGCACCCTCGCTCATGCATGGTGGTCCCCTCGGTCTTCTCTTGGTCTATGCGTTCACGGGAACGATATGTTATGCTACCATGGTCTCTTCTTGTCCCACCAATTCTAGGCACACATTATGACATTTCTTATTACAGGTCTCTCTCGGTGAAATGACGACATTCCTGCCCATTCCTGGTGGCTTCATTAAACTCGCTGAACGTTTCGTCGACCCTGCCTTTGCTTTTGCAATCGGTTGGAATTATTGGTGTCAATGGACGGTGAGATTAGTTCAGCGTCAACTCTAGCGCGCTCACTCTCCTTCACAACGAAGCTAACCCTACCTAGTATGTATGATTAAATATAAAAATCTGTCGATGTTGAATGATTCCTAGCTGAATTGTCTTGGGTGGCCGTCATATTCAGTTATTGGGACAAGAAGACAGATCCTGCGGTCTGGATTACCGTATGCTTGGTCGTTGCCATTGGGATTAACGCCCTCGGCGTCGGTAAGCGTTTTTTCAATCATTCTTTTCTTCCCTTCACATCCGCCAAGGTGCATACGGAGAGGCGGTGTTCTGGTTCAGGTGAATTTCAGCATCAGGCTTCTGTCCGTTTTCCCGCTCACATGTCTTTCTCTAGCTCAATCAAAGTTATTACAATCATAGGATTAATTATCCTCGGTATCATTGTTGATTTAGGTGGAGGTCCAAATCACGATCGCATCGGGTTCCGATACTGGAAGAACCCAGGACCGTTCGGAGACTACAATGGGTTCACTGGTGCAAAGGGCCACCTCCTTGGCACCTTTAGCTTCATCGCCCAAGGCATGTTCGCGTACGTTGGCACTGAAGCAGTAGCAGTTCGTTTCCTCATTGAAAACCCATTTCTGCCGTGCCTGACTTGTTACCAGATGACAGCGGCTGAAGCAAGGAATCCCCGTCGGACCATCCCAAAAGCAATCAAGAAGGTTTACTTTCGTGTCTTGCTCTTCTACATCGGAGGCGTGTTCGTCGTCGGTTTGCTCGTGCCTTCCAACAGCCCGGCGCTCAACCTCAACTTCGTTCAGGACGCATCTGGCTCGCCATTCGTCATCGCTTTCACCACTGCCGGGATCAAAGTTTTACCTTCGGTATGCCAGATCAGACGTCTCGTCTCGTCTCCGACACTGACGCATGTCACAGATTATCAACGGCGCCATCCTAACCTCTGTCTGCTCTGCTAGTTCAAGTGACCTCTACATCGCGTCACGTAGTCTATGTACGCACCTTTTCAGCGATCGCATTTACAACTAACGCATCGCCCCTCAGACGGTCTCGCTGTCTCTGGCAGTGCACCAAAGATCTGTAGTCGTACGACGAGCTCTGGACTGCCCTACGTCGCCGTCGGGGTCTGCTCCTGCTTTGCATTGCTCGCCTACCTTGCGATCAAGGAGGCTCCCGGCGAAGTCTTTATGTGGTTGTCCTGTTTCACATCCACGGCCGGTCTGGTCACCTGGTTCGGTATCGGAGTGACCTACCTGAGGTTCTACCAAGGCCTAAAAGCACAAGGGATCGACAGGAAAACACTCACGTTCAGGTCCAGAGTACAGCCATTTGCGGCATGGTGGTGTGTCTGTGGATCCGGGTTCGGCCTCATCGTGCGTGCTCCTCGTCTTCTTGCGAGTGGCGACGGCTCTCATGTGCTATCGTGACATCTCTCCCTCCAGTTCAGCGCGTGGTTTGTGTTCCTCAAGGGTAACTGGTCCACTATCACCTTCCTGGTCAACTACTTCCCGATCGCGTTTTTCCTCATTCTCTACGTCGTCGCCAAGTGCTGCATGCGCGTGCACTTCGTCAAGGCAATCGACATGGACTTTGTGACCAACGTGGCGGACTTCGACGCGATGACGTGTGTCACGTGCTCGCTTTTTTCGAATTCATTGGTGCTGACCACGCGAACAGATATGATGATCCCCCGCCCAAGAATTGGTCAGAGGCGTTTTGGCTTGTACGTACATCATACCGCCATCGTATCTCCGTTTCGTGCACGTGCTCACCAGCTGTCTGCCTTAGATGTAATGTGATACCAATACCCTTGCTATCTCCCACATCGTCAGGCACTGTTGGACGGATTGTTATTGTTTTAAATAATCTGTATCGTTTTACTCTAATGGTTGATGTTGTACTCCCCTGAATAGAAGGTTGACTAGACAGCCCTGCATTCCCATCGGACCTGTGCGGGAGCTGGGGAGCAGAACCAGGGCACTCTCTTCCCCCCAGTGATGGCGTTCCCATCGAGCAGGAGGCATCACTCCTACCTCCCACCCATATCCCCCTTGTGTGACCATTCCGGTCGCATGCCAGCATCACATGCGCACCGCCCTCTCGTGCACAGTGCCTGGTCCCCTACAAGTAGAGCCTGCGCAGTGGTTGTAGTCTACCGCTATCTATGAGCTCCGTTCGGAAGGGAAGCAGTCGGGGCTGATGCAGGCCCCTCGAAAACGCACCCTCACCGCTCTCCCCTACCTGTTCCTGGACCCTGCCAGGCCTTCCTGTATTGTACTAGCCCAGACCGTCTTCGGGGAAAGGCACCTGACTCGAACACCACAAACAGGATTAAAGCCCGACACCGACCGCTGACTAGTAGTCCCACACATGGCCCTCCCCACACACTGTGACGTCACCCAACGATGAGAGGGCGCGTGTTCACTTTTCCACGTCCGACTACCATTCTCGACTTATTAGACTGGCTACCTAGCAGTCACGGACGTGACGGCACAGAGTTACTAGTCGGGTTCGCGTTCGTTTCGTGGTGGTGCACGACCTCTATCTCAGGTCCCACTGGTCGTGTGGTACTGCGATCCTCTTGGTATGCCCTCCAAGCCGGACGCGCTCGTTTCCATCATGATCACCTCTTTGCTCCCTAGCTTGAACGTGCTACAGATTGCGACTGTATATGAGTCTACGGCATCTGTCGGGCCGATACAGCGGTTTACGAGTCAGCGTTGTTTGTCACACTGGCAGGTTCTGCACTCGCTTGCGGCTCGAGCCTCGCTCTTGGGGCTGAAACACGTTCCAGCGCGCTCCTGATTGCAGACACGGCGGTTGCCGGTCACGCCCACAAAGCTTAGTCAGTTCAGCCAGCTTCGTGGACCACCCAGTGCGAGGACTCATTTATGCTTGGCGCACAGCCCGTAAACTTCTGGGATGAGAGGTACAAATCCGGCCATCGACCGTCGCCTTATCCGCTGACAACCCGTACGTACCGCCAACTCACACCAGCTGTCTCTTTTTTCGTTCATCATGGCCTCTGACCGAGGCAGCAGCGACACGCGGCAGCTCTTTCACAATGGCGTCGTCAGCTTTGAAGTTGAGGACCAAGCACCAGCACCCGAGGTTCACACGGCGCTTCAGCGCAAGTTGAAAAATCGCCATGTTGCTATGATCAGGTAAATGTCCTTCCAGCCAGAGGCTCGGAGTTCCACCACACCAGCTGACCCTCGTTTCCAGTATTGGCGGCGTCATCGGTACTGGACTCTTCCTCGGGACAGCACCCTCGCTCATGCATGGTGGTCCTCTCGGCCTTCTCTTGGTCTACGTGTTCATGGGAACGATATGCCTTGCTACTATGGTCTCTTCCTGCCTCCACTAATTCTAGACACACATCGGCTCAGATCTCTCATTACAGCTCTCTCTTGGTGAAATGACGACATTCCTGCCCATTCCTGGCGGTTTCATCAAACTCGCCGAGCGTTTTGTCGATCCTGCCTTTGCTTTTGCGACTGGTTGGAATTATTGGTATCAGTGGACGGTCAGATTAGTTCAGCGTCAATTCTAGCGCTTTCACTCACCCTCACGACGTAGGTGACCCTACCTAGTACGTATGATCAAATGTGACACTCCGATGATATTGACTGTTTCCTAGCTGAATTGTCTGCGGCGGCAGTTGTCGTTAGTTTTTGGGACTCGAAGACCAATCCTGCAGTTTGGATTACTGTATGCTTGGTCGTCATCATTGCGATCAACGCCCTCGGCGTCGGTAGGCATTTTTCAATAATTCATTTCTTCCCCTCACATCCGCCATAGGTGCATACGGAGAGGCGGAGTTCTGGTTTTGGTGAACACCAGCGCCAGGCTTCCATCCAGTTCCCCGCTCACATAACTTTCTCCAGCTCAATCAAAGTGACTACAATAACAGGATTGATTATTCTTGGTATCATTGTTGATTTAGGTGGAAGCCCGAATCACAATCGCATCGGGTTCCGATACTGGAAGAACCCAGGACCGTTCGGGGACTACAATGGGTTCACTGGTGCAAAGGGCCAGTTCCTTGGCACCTGTAGCATCACCACCCAAGTCATGTTCGCCTACATTGGCACAGAAGCTGTAGCAGTTCGTTTTCTCATTAAACCCCCTTTTCTGCCGTGCCTAACCTATCATCAGATGGCAGCGGCTGAAGCAAGGAATCCCCGCCGGACCATCCCAAAGGCAATCAAGAAGATTTACTTTCGTGTCTTGCTATTCTACGTCGGGGGTGTATTCGTTATCGGTTTGCTTGTCCCTTCCAATAACCCGTTGCTCAACATCAACTCCATTCAAAACGCCTCTGCCTCGCCATTCGTCATTGCTTTCAACGCTGCAGGTATCAAGGTTTTGCCTTCGGTATTCCAGATCAGAGCATGTCGTGTCGTGTCGGACATTGATACTTGTCACAGATTATTAACGGTGTCATTCTTACCTCTGCTTGGTCTGCTGGTTCAAGTGACCTCTACCTTGCATCACGTAGTTTATGTACGTGGGCCATCTTTTCAGTCATCGCACGCATGACCAACACATTTTCCCTCCAGATGGTCTCGCTGTCTCTGGCAGTGCGCCAAAGATCTTTAGCCGCACGACGCGCGCTGGGTTACCCCACGTCGCTGTCGGGGTCTGCTCCTGCTTTGCATTACTCGCCTACCTCACGATCGGGGACGGTCCCGGCAAAGTCTTTATCTGGTTCTCCGACTTCTCGACGACTGCCGGTCTGGTCACCTGGTTTGGTATTGGCGTGACCTACCTCAGATTCTACGAGGGTCTGAAAGCACAAGGGATCGACAGGAAAACGCTCCCGTTTGCTCCTCGAGTACAGCCGTTTGCAGCATGGTGGTGTGTCTGCGGATCCGGCTTCAGCCTCGTAGTGCGTGTCGCTTCGTCATGGTTGCTCGCGCATCCTCCGCAAGTACTGACGGACGTTTTCATGGTCCCCTCCAGTTCAGCGCGTGGTATGTGTTCCTCGACGGTAATTGGTCCACCATCACGTTTGTGACCGACTACGTCCCTATCGTGTTCTTCCCCGTTCTCTACCTCGCCGCCAAGTTCGTCATGCGCGTGCGTCCCGTCAAGGCTGAGAAAATGGACTTTGTGACCAACGTGGCGGAATTCGATGCAATGACGTGTGTACTGCTTGATGTCGTGACGCGCATCACGCTGACCACGCGAACAGATATGATGATCCTCCACCCAAGAATTGGCTCGAGGCGTTCTGGATGTGGCTCGTACGTCGCGTTTCTCCCTTGGTGCACGTGCTCACCCCGCCGTTTGCCGCAGATGTAATGTACTGTTATACCCTTGTTGTACCCCACCTCGTCAGGCGCTGTTGGACGGATTATTTATTATGTTGATCTGTATCGTTTTACTCTAATCCCAATGTTGTACTTCGTGGAACAGAACATTCTTTCCCTGACCAAGCAAACGTATATATACTTCACAAATTTGACATAAATGATACAAAACAAAACAAAAATCAATGCCAGACATTACGAGCATTTCAAGTTACTGCTTCTGTTGTCGTGCACGCATGATGTGGCCACGGGCACCCACCCAAGATCACGATGGAAACGTTCTGGATGTACATCGTGATACGTACCGCATCCAACCTCCGTTTCGTGGCGGTCCTCACCCTTGCTGTCTGCATAGATGTAATACCTATACCGCTACCAGCCCACCAAGTAGCAAATGTCCCCCCGTCGGGGTTGACGGATATAGTACGATTAAGTCTTTATCATTTCAATCTCTGTCACCTTCTACTGATGTTCAAGTGCTAGTATTCGAAGAATGCTTCAACTTTTCGATAACCATCTTGCCGCTCGTTTGGCCTACATGTACCCTCAATGCTCCTGTAGCTTGGACACTCACCCAGTGATCAGACAGAGAGCGTGTGTGCACGTTTCCACGACCACTGGCTAGCTGGACCGTTCTCGACTTCTGGCCGCCTGGCGGGACGTGACGGCACAGAGCTACTGGTCCCTGACCTTTCTGCGAGAAAAAACCTCTTGGTAAGACCCTTATGTAATTGCCTTTTTTGTCGACTTTTGAGAGATCTGATTGGACGGGAGAGCTAACGCTCCTCCAGATCTGGGTTTCGTGTTCGCCTTCGTCTCGTCGTGACGGTGCTGGTGGACAACTCTATCTGGTCCTCATTGGTCGCATGGTACCGCGATCTTCTTGGTATGCCCTCCAAGCCCGGATGCGCTCGCTTCCCTCCCCTCCTTTGCTCCTTCACATCCTACAGACTGTGACCGTATGTGAGTCTACGACCACCGTCCGATACAGCGGTTTACGTCGTCAACATCGTTTGCAGTCTTGCACTCGCTCGCGGCTCGCTCTTTCAAAGTCAAGTTGGTCCCGAGTACGACTGCAGAACAGTCGCGCTGCCCTGACGCGTCTCGTAAGGCTAAGTCCGTTCAGTTGACTCCGAGGCCCACTCAGTGCCAGTGGACTCGGATTCATTTATTCTGGGGCAGCTCTTAAAATGCTGGGATGAATAGAGGTATGTACATATCCGGCCACCAGCCATCGCCTTATCTGCATCGGGCAAATAGCTGACAACCCTATTAAAAACGTTCACACCTTGGAAAATTCTTTTTCGGTTAAACGCCCAGTGGTCTCTCTTTTTTTCGTTCATCATGGCCTCTGACAAAGGCAGCAACGACTCGCTGAGACACGGTCACAATGGCGTCGTCAGGTTTGGAGTTGAGGACCAAGCACCGACCCCCGAGGCTCACACAGCGCTCCATCGCAAGCTGGAGAATCGTCATGTCGCCATGATCAGGTAAATGTCCTTCCGCACTTCCCGCTCTACAGCCTAGCTGACCCACGCTTCCAGTATTGGCGGCGTCATCGGTACTGGACTTTTCCTCGGAACAGCCCCGTCGCTCATGCATGGTGGTCCCCTCGGCCTTCTCTTGGTCTACGTGTTCATGGGAACGATATGCCTTGCTACTATGGTTTCTTCCTGTCTCCCTAATTCTAGGCCCACATTGGCTTATCTCTCATTACAGCTCTCTCTCGGTGAAATGACGACTTTCCTTCCCGTTCCTGGCGGTTTCATCACACTCGCCGAGCGTTTCGTCGATCCCGCCTTGGCTTTTGCAATTGGTTGGAATTATTGGTATGGATGGACGGTGAGATTAGATCAGCGTCAAATCCAGCGCACTCACTCACCCTCACGACGTAGCTAACTCTACCTAGTACGTATGATCGAGTATGAAAACCCGTTGATATTGAATGATTCCTAGCTGAATTGGCTGCGGCGGCAGTTATCATCGGTTTTTGGGACTCGAAGACCAGTCCTGCTGTATGGATTACCGTTTTCTTGATCGTTGCCATTGGTATAAACGTCCTCGGCGTCGGTGAGCATTTTTCCGATGATTCTTTTCATCCCTTCACATCCGCCATAGGTGCATACGGAGAGGCGGAGTTCTGGTTCAGGTAAATTTCAGCCTTAGGCTTCTGTTCGTTCCCCCGCTTACATACCACTCTATAGCTCAATCAAAGTCACCACCATAGTAGGATTAATCATCCTTGGTATCATTGTTGATTTAGGTGGAGGTCCAAATCACGATCGCATCGGGTTCCGATACTGGAAGAACCCAGGACCGTTCGGGGACTTCAATGGGTTCACTGGTGCAAAGGGCCAGTTCCTTGGTACCTGTAGCATCACCACCCAAGCCATGTTCGCCTACATTGGCACTGAAGCAGTAACAGTTCGTTTTCTCACCAAAACTCTTCTTCTGCCGTGCCTGACCTGTCATCAGATGGCAGCGGCTGAAGCAAGGAATCCCCGACGGAACATCCCAAAGGCAATCACGAAGATTTACATCCGTGTCCTGCTATTGTATGTCGGGGGCGTGTTCGTTATTGGTTTGCTCGTCCCTTCCAATAATCCGTTGCTCAACATCAACTCCGTTCAAAACGCCTCTGCCTCCCCATTCGTCATTGCTATCAATGCCGCCGGTATCAAGGTTTTACCTTCGGTATGGATCAGAGCGACTCGACTCGTCTCAGACACTGATGCTTGTCACAGATTATCAACACCGCCATTCTAACCTCTGCCTGGTCCGCTGGTTCAGGGGACCTCTACTTTGC
>MU130866.1:12125-29533 GCA_015039435.1 Imleria badia
GCCTACCTCACGATCGGGGATGGTGCCGGCAAAGTGTTTCTCTGGTTTGCTGGCTTTTCGACTACTTCCGGTCTGGTCACTTGGTTCGGTATCGGCGTGACCTACCTCAGGTTTTACGAGGGCCTGAAAGCACAAGGGATCGACAGGAAAGACCTGCCGTTTGCACCTGGAGTACAACCCTTTGCGGCATGGTGGTGTGTCTGTGGAACCGGGTTCAGCCTCATCGTGCGTGTCCCCTCTGTTTCTCGCGTGTTGGGACGGCACGAGATTATTTACTGTGCTATTCGCGACATTTCACTTTCCAGATCAGCGCATGGTATGTGTTCCTCGCGGGTAACTGGTCCACCATCATCTTCGTGACCGACTACTTCCCGATCATATTCTTCCCGATACTCTACTTCGCCGCCAGGCACTTCAGGCGCGTGCGACCCGTCAAGGCGGACGCAATGGACTTTAAGAGCAACGTCGCGGAATTCGATGCGATGACGTGCGTCGCGTACGCCCTTTTTCAAATTCATTGATCCTGACCACGCGAACAGATTCGACGATCCCAAACCCAAGAATTGGTTAGAGGCCACCTGGATGTGGCTCGTACGTTGCGCCATCGCGTCTCCGTGTCGTGCACGTGCTCACTGGCGCCTAGATGTAATGTACGGTCGGCGCTTTCACAACAGATAGTACCTTGCATGACACCACACTTCTTCATTTCCCGTAGCCTTTTTGATATCCCAAATTCTTTTGGTTCATCGTACGACCTCCCTACTAACACATACTCCCTGATTACATATACCCGTGGGCCTTTCCCGGGGTATGTGTTATGAGGGAGTCGACTCGGACTGTAATACCCTTGCTATGTCCCACTTCATCATGCACTCTGGAACGGATTATTTATTATGTTTATCTGTATCGTTTTACTCTACTCTCAATGTTGTACTCCGGGAACGAAACTTTCTTGTGTTATTTAACCATGCATACCATGTATATATACCTCATTAGTTGGACATGGATGATGCAAAGAAAACTCATACCTGCGTGACATCCGCCGTTGTCGAAGAGGCGGATGTGGATCGACGCTGAGCGCCGCCAAGGCAGCACTGATCGCCTCGACACGCGGATCCTCGCTCATCTCGGAGGCTCGAATCCGCGTTGCGTGCACATGCTCACTTGCGCCTAGATGTAATGATACCAATACTCTAGTCGTGAAGCATTGTGGACGGATTATTTATTATGTTACCCTGAATCGATTTATTCTAGTCCCAATGTTGTGCTCCCCTTTCACCAGCCAAGCAAAACGCATAGATACCTCATAAGTTGGACATGAATGATACAAAGAAAAACCCATACCACCTCCGCCATTCGCCGTCAGCCTGAGAGAGGCGGATTGACGCTGAGCGCAGCCAACGCAGCACTGATCGCCCGCGCCAAGTCTTCCTCAGACAAGGCCGTCGACGCGGACCTCCGCTTGTCTCCACCGTCCATTTCCACCTCCATTTCCACCACCTCCCCGCCCACACCCGTGCCTGTACCTACAACATCGACACCAGGAGGTGGCTCAGGATCCTGCACGACCGCGCCCGGCGGCGGCGGCGGCGGCGGCGCCCACGAACAACACTCGCCCACCTCTGGCTGCGGCCAGTCGTTTCCGCCCGCCTCTCCGCCCGCCTCGAACTCGGACAAGGGCGAGAGGCTCCCGTCCGAGTAGAGTACGGGCGTTGTGCGGCGCGACGACAACGGCCGGGACGCGGGCGTCGGACTCGCCGTGTCCGGTCCAGGCGGCATTCGCCCGTAGGGCTCGTACAATGGCGCTGGGTTGCCGACATAGCAGCGGCGTTGGCGGGCGCTTAGGCTGGTGAGCCCTGCTCCTGTTCCTGTCCTCGGTCCCGTGCCCGTTCCTGCCTCTTGACTGTTCTCCTGTTCCTTGCCCTTGCCCTTGTCCTTGCCTTTTCCTTTTCCTGACGCCAAGTCGATGTCCACGCTCGGCTCTAAATCACGCACCGCGCGGATCTTCCACGACGCAAGCGGACGCCCCACAAACAAGCGCGGTCCCTTCCTCGTCTCTTCCCGTTCCCTGGCGCGCCTCGTCGGTTTTCGCACTCTTTTCGGAAGCGAAAGCGGAACCGGAGGTTGAGGAGGTTGAGACGGCCCCTGCGTCTGAAGACGCTCCATTTGGTCGCGCGTCATAAACGCACTCCCGACACGGTCGCCCTCGAGCCCATACACGTGCGCCCAAAACTGCGTCGGCACCGGCACCGGCAACGCACCCGGTTCGGGCGTCGGCGTTGTCCTCGTACTCGCGCTCCGTTGCGGCGCGTTCGCGTTTGGGGGTGGCGGGGACGGGGCACGCGGGGGGGCCTTGCTCGCGTCCCGCACGAGCGTCACCTTGGTTTTGAACAGGGACGCAGCGAGTCCGCCGAGCCGCATCGAGATGAATTCTTCGCCTCTGTTCCTGGAACAGGCCGAGCAGTTGCACGTATTGGTGCACGCGGGGCACAAGAAGCCCGCGCTGTGTTCGTCAAAGGTGATGTCGGGGTATCTAATAGCAATGGTATGGGTGGGTAGATTCAATAAGCAAAAAACGGCACGAGGGCAAAGGGAGTAGAATGGACCAACCGGTGAAGAATACATCGGTTACAGAACCGCTTTCCGCACACACGGCTTTGATTCATGTTGGAGCAATACATCTTGGGTCGATCGGACGTACGTCGACATTGATGACAAAACGACATTGCAGAGACGGTCTTGGCTCCCACGCCTTGGTGCTCGACGACCGCTTCCTTGCTCTTGAGACTGGGCCGTTTAAGCTTGAGCTTGAGCTTGGACGTGGACGCAGAGGGTTCGGGCATATAATCGGAATCAGACTCGGATGCGGTGTGGTATGCAGACAGCTTGCGTGATGGCACCGACCGTCTCTTTGCTCGTGGCGAATCGTCCGTGTCGTTCCTAGACTGTTCGATGAAGTTCGATGGCGCCTCGTCCAACCCTTCCCGAGTCGGAGAACCTCCTGAATCGCGATATTTGATCTGTACGGACCGTTTGCCTGATAACAGAGGCAACCTCGATGAGTCGATCGGTCGACGAATGTAGATGACTGGCTCAGGTAGTTTGGACCGCCGTTTCGGGGTCGCATCTTTAGGTGGCCGTGAAGTTTTTTGAGATTGAGGTTTCTCTGGGCCAAGAAGAGAGGGATCGATGGTACCAGGAGTGGCGGGTGTAACAGGATTGCTGGAAGGTGGATCATTGTCTGGCAGTAAATCTTCCTGATCGAATGACCAGTCATGCGTCGGTGAAACATCAAAGATATTACTTGGCGAGGCCGGGAAGTAGTCGAGAGGTTCGAAGGAGGGCCCAGGAGCTGCTGATGTCTCTATGTCCGCTGGAGGAGGGCTTGGGGGTACTCCCAGGAAGCATTCGTGGTCAACTGTGTCAACCAGTCGAGAGTCGAGCTCCAAGGATGAGAACCTTAGTCCAAGAGCGTTCACCCGAGCATGCGCGGCAGACTGAAGTAGATGAGGGCGGAAGGTATGCGTCGGGGCAGGCTGAGGGACTTGCTTGGCAGGAGAGTCGCTCAGTCCATTAAAGTAGCGAGTCATGTCATGCTCCATGTCGCCGGCCGCCAAACCTTGGGATACAGAGGAGAGAGAAGGTACTGCCTCAAACGCGGCACTTGGGCCAGGGAGGGAATCGTCCGGCAGTGACAAGTAGTTGGCATCGTCCTCGACGGCGGTGTGGCTCTCCGTCGCGTGGGCCTGCTCATCCAAGGTATTCTTCTCCTGGGGCGAGCTCCCTGGAAAAACCAATTCCCAGGGCCGTAGCTGCTCGCTTGAGACGAAACCGGCGGTTCCGGGCAGACGAGGTGATGATGAGGTATCCACCGACTGAGCCCAAATGCATGGTTTTCCAAGCGGCCTAAACTTGACCATCCAGTCAAGCTCGGCTTCCCGAAGCTTTGAAGCGTGTCCTCTCCAGGCCTGAGCAAATTGGAAACGCGTATTGGTGGCGAGGTCCAAAGTGGTAAGCGGGGGATAGATGTCATCGTCTTCGAGAGGAATCATTATGTGCCCGTAGAACGCGTCCAGAGACGTGCGGAGAGCCACGTCTGCGTTAGCAGGGAGGCGTTGCTTGTACTTCTCGCGAGAAGAGACGGCGTCATGCTCGCGTTCCTTGCCCTTGCGCTTCTGCGGTGGGGTGTGCTCCTTTTTGACCAAGGAATCGGCGAGAGAGGAATGTCTAAGCGTGCTGGTGATAGTGGCACTTGGCAGTGGCACGACAGAATGATCGGACATTGGTTGATAATCGGCCTTTGTCATTCCATTGGGGAACGAAGGAACCGCAATGAACATTCGGGTACGTCGCCTAGAGGGCGGAGGGGGAGTGAAAAGGGATTGTTCGGGAGCCATTGGAGAACTGCTCCCAGAAGACAAGGGCGGACGACTTGGACCGGCATCAGCACGCCGGTCGCTGAAATGCGCACTGTTATGAACCTGCGTGGAGATGGCGACGATCAATGAGACGTCATGCCAGATTCTGATCGGGCCGGAAGCCAAGACTGACCAACATATTGCTGACGGGCAGTCCGTCATCGGTATCATCAAGAGTGAGATCTATGACATCTGATTCGATCGTAGCGGGTTGCAATAGGGTGATGTGTTCAGGTGATGAGGGGAGTCGTGAATTATGGACACGAGAAGCATGTACAGATGATTTAGGGATGAGGTAGGATGACTTTTGCGATGGGATAAAAGGGGATGCTGAAAATGCTGAATTTGGAGCGGCGTGCTGCGTAGATCGTGAAGAAGAATGGAGGCATGGGAAAGGGGGAAGATTTATCGGAAAGGAAGCCTGATGGTAATGATGTATATTGGCATGCGAGGGCGTTGATGTGGTATCGACACGACTAGGGAGTCGCGCATTTGCAGGTGGATTCGCCAACGAGTCGCGCTGCCGTGCGCAGGGGGTGAGCAAGAGACAAAGACATGTAGGGAAAAGGACGATACCTCGGCAAAGGCAGACTTTTCAGCGCGTCTCTGGTCTGAAAACGAGCCAACTGAGTTCTTTTCAAGAGGAGTAGTGCGAGTCTGGTTGGATGAGGAGCGACGCCATTTCGAAGTTTGTCGCTGCTGGTCGAGACGGCCGTCCCAGTTTGCAAGTTCTGACGCTGTCCGCGCCGCCATCCGCCGTTCGAGTGCTGGCGACGCTGCCAGTCGCTTCACAAGTCGCGTAGGTTCCACTCGTGGTCGTGCCGGACGATTCCAACGCGCTGATGACCCATTTCGGCAAATGCCGAACCATTGAAACTCGGACCAATCGCCATTTTGGGACTCGGATCTTCTTTACCTGTAACGATGGGCCCGCCACCTGGTACATACCTCATCATCAAGGAGTGCGGTAGCATCAAACGGATGACGGTCTTTGCTGCAGCAAGGACTAGTAGTCCTATACCTTCAAACTAACTAGAATCTCGTCGTTGTAGCCCTATCACATACTACACGTAGTACCAGCACACGGGTCTCGTCTCAGAGTTCCAAAACACGCACGCACTTTGTTTCCCGCCTCTCCTGAACACACTGACAGTGATTGCGATACGGGACCCGATCGAGGCGCCGCCGCGTTTCCCATCCACCAAAATCGGACCGAATAAGCACGCAACCTTTCTTGGCACTTGTTGGGGTGCGTAGTAATCTCGTTGCCTTTTACTTAGTAGAATTAATCGTCGCCTGCCTCAAATGGCTCGCGTACGTACCTTTCCCCACTCAAAAAAGCCATGTCTTCAAGGGAAGTCAACTGCGTCCCGTCCGCCATCAAGGCCCATGCATATCTTCCTGCCCTTGATACTCCTGCCCCTCTCGGGCTGCTGCAGAATTCACTCCCAGTGGGAGTTTTGGGCGCCCAACGATTGGCCCGTACAATAACTGTTCTGGGACCATAACAAAACGCCCGACGGACCTCGCGAGTGATACCCTCCCCAACATTAGCCCAGATGACCTGACCGGATGGGAACACTGGGACCTCACCATGTACCAGTCAGGTCTCATCCTCTCCATGCGCTGGATACAGGGTGACCCTGCCTCCTGCAACTCGGTTCCAGCAAATGGCACATTTGAATTTGTAGCAAATTTCTCCAACAGCACATCTTACAGAACACACACCTCGGACCATAAATTGACCTTCATCAACGTGTCGGGCTATTCGATTTCTATCGCTGGAAATACCCTTTCTTGGGACGACAGCCAGTCCTGGTTTAACACCTCACTCAATATGAACGGTCTTAATGCCACATTCGCAAGTCAATCGTCAGTGCGCATTTAATCGTCCCAACTATACTCATCGCTTTAGCATCATGCTCGACAAATTTTCCCCATACGCCTGTTGGATCATTGGCCAACTGACCGAGACCCTGTTTACTGGTATCCCAATGACCCGTGGTAACAGGTGAGGCTGAATCTACTTTTACTGTCCTATCATCTTCGCAAGCCGTGATGGGTTCATCAGATTCCCATGGGGTGAATCAGTCTTGCTGGATGCAGAATCCGTGTTAAACCACATGTTCTCTGTAAAGCCACTCCAAACACTCGTCACTAATTATGCCATCCGGGGTTTCCGTTTGAGTGGTACAAGCTTTGGTGATGCTTTTATCTACGAGAGCTCGCGCGCGTTGAATAATAGCCGTCGTACCTTTCTTTTTGTGTCGCGCACATTGAAACTCAAACCACAGCTCATAGAGTACGAAGCCTTTTTCCTTGGACGTGCCGAGACTCGGGGCTCTTCTTTCCAGCCCTATACCATTTACGCGGGGACCAACAGTGCACTCTTGTCCGTCAACAAGATCAATCTGCTGAACACAGGGATAGTGCGGGTGGAAGGACAATCTTTTACGTTGTCACCGCCACCGCCACTACACCTTTTGGCGATGCCCTGTCTACCAGGGACAGGCATCGTTCAGATATACGAGGCGCGCGGGGAAGGGATACTACAGAACACGTCGGATCTGAGTGGCGAGCAACCTCCGAATCCGAACGCGGCGTAATCGGCATGCTGCGTCGGATTTCCATATCATGGTTCGCGACAGCGTATGGGAACATTTGACATCTAAATCCGTTTTCCAGTGTTTGCGACCCTATGGGTCGCTTGTCACTTGACCGTCGACTCCTGGAAGAGTTATATCAACTAAGCATGTATACGTGCTAGATCGACGCGTGGTGCCTGACGCACAGTGTGGATGACGATAAATTGGCATCGTAAAACGTCAAGTCACGCCATCCAACGACGGTAAAACGTCATTCATGGCAGACCAGTACCTTCTTTGAACCGCAAAACGTTCTGAGATAACCAGAGATGATTGCGCCATGTGCGCAGCGGTCGATTAGCAATGGAAAGCTTCGATTGCATGCTCAGGATATCGTTCATATGACCCTCTAGATAAGATCTTGTGACTCGTGAGGCGTATAAAAGCTGAAAGAAAAACGCAAAGCTGACAAGAACATAGATCCCTCGATTCACAATGGCCCCTTCTGTTGCTGAACTAGCTCCCCAAGTCGGTGAAGTGAGCGACAAGGTAGAGCAGCTCAAGTTGAACGCGACCGGAAACCAAGACGTAAGGACATCCTACACTACAACGAAACATACAAACGGATCTCTAACGTGACCAGAACGGTCCCTCTTACCCATTCTACCTCCCGTACTATGACGGAAACGAGAAATGGCCTCCCACTGAGGTCCACGGTTCGTCCGCCCATCTCTCTTTCTGTTGACGGCTAAGAATTACGAACAGAACATGTCGACCCTGGCTTGAGAGCTGACCCTGCCAAACCTCACCTCCTGACTCCGGAGACTCGGCTGCAGCATCTTAGCCCCTACCTTGGCACTGAAATCAGTGGCATCCAAATCTCGCAGCTCAGCGAGGAAGGCCTCGACGAGCTCGCGCTCTACGCTGCCGAGCGCAAGGTACTTATTTTCAGGGATCAAGACTTCAAGGACATCGGTCCAGAGAGACAGATCGAGTTGGTCAAGTAATGCTTTGAGATTACGGCTGTTTGGGCGTACGTCTGACAGCGACCGTAGACGTTTCGGGCGCATCCAAAGGCACCCTACGTCTGGGAACGTAAAGGATTACCCCGAGTTCCACGTTGGTGAGTCGCTGTGGTTGTGCAGAGAGGATATGTTTGACGTGGAGGGCTAGTATACCGCGATTCCGACCATGATCATTTGAGGCGTTATCTTAAGCAAGATCGCATCTATCAGACGCAGTGGCACTCCGATGTGGTAAGTGTCATGTTCTCTGTCGCAGTGCTTACCCACATCGCTGTTTCGCTCTAGTCGTACGAGAAACAGCCTCCGGGGACGACGTTCTTCTTCATCCTCGACCAGGTATGCGACATCTTAGGTGACGCATCGGCCCTGACGTGAGTTTGTAGCCTCCTAATGGTGGTGACACCCTGTTCGCGTCGCAAGTGGAAGCCTACAGGCGCCTCTCCCCCGAGTTCCAGAAGCGTCTCGAGGGACTCCGGGTCGTGCACAGTTCCCACGAGCAGGCCGAACACTCTCGTCGCCGCGGTGGCCCCGTCCGCCGTGAGCCCATCGAAACCGAGGTTCGTACGCCCCCCTCACTCGCGGCCATCACCTTAATCTGATCCGTCGACAGCACCCCCTCGTCCGCCGTCACCCCGTGACGGGCGAGAAAGCGCTCTACGTCAACGCAAGCTTCGCGCGCCGCATCGTCGGGTTCAAGACTGAGGAATCCGAATTCCTGCTCAAGTTTTTGTACGACCATATCAGCAAGGGGGCCGACTTTCAGATCCGTGCGCGGTACGCGCCTGGTACGGTCGTCGTTTGGGTACGTGCTGCTGCTTTGGCGGGGGGTGTATGGAGATCATAACTGAGTCCTGCCGCGCGTGCAGGATAATCGTGTCACGGTCCATTCGGCTGTGGCGGATTTCGACCCGGTGCAGAGGAGGCATGCTGTGAGGCTCACTCCCCAGGCTGAGGTGCCCATCCCGGCTACTGCGTAGCAAGAGGTTGTCGGACTAAGAGAAGTTGTTGGGACCTGAGTGTAATAATACGTACGTAAATATGATCATGAGACTCGAGAGAGCGCATGTCTGTTTTTTTTTAGTTGAAACAATGCTTCAAGTTGGATGCTCCTGCTGGAGTCCTGCACAAACGCTGTGCTCATCATTTGATGCGCACGTCAGTACTGTAAGCATAATCATCCGGATGATGAGTTCCTGGACCTGTAGGGAACAGGTATATTAATACCTTGACGATGCAAGTGCGTCGCATTTCGTTTTCCCATGCAATTCTGGAACGTGAGCTGCATCAAAACGAGTCAAACCGGGCCTCAAAATCGAGGGCGAGGTGTTTGTGCGGCGGATTCTGGAACAGCGAAATTTATAGCTGGCACAGGACATGCCAGCCTGAGGGCCAGAGTCAAAGCTGTGCCGACTTGGCACGGGGGCAATGGCGAATGAATTACTACTACAGTACACCGAAAAGCTAGCTGCTACAGTAAAAATGCTCTTGATCGTTTTCCTGCACTTTTCTACTGTGAGCTTGTGTGGTGGACACCCCGCTCGGGTCCAGGTATGCCTGGAGGACGATGCTATGAGGTTGCATGCAGCAGTTTATAGAATTAAGACACCGGCTGGCGTTGGCAGGAGCAGTGATGCACAAACAGTCCGCGGCGAATCGTTTCACCCGTGTACACCGCGGCATAAGTTGATCACGCACCCACTAGGCACATATCATAGAGGTATCATCGGTCTCGCATTGACATATCCCCATCGTCCATCTTCCGTGATTGGCTTAATGTCACTTCGATGCGCCGGCCAAGCATTGATACTCCACTGGCACCGGTACCATCACGACCGAATTTGTTCCCATCGGCCCTTGTCTTCTGACAGCATCAAATCATCGGGTAAGTATTATTCCTCCCACTCGCCCTACTTATGTATAACTATCATCCACGATCCCACTGAAATCATACCTGTCAATTTCATCGCCTCCTCCGAAATTAGTCTCAGAAAGTTTTTTTTTGGCTTTTGCGCAGGTTTTAGGAGGAATATATAATCGACACGTATTTCGTCGGACACGCCTGCTCCCATCCAACTGTTCACATCATGGCGTCCCTCATTACTAACTTTATGCAGGGTCCGCTGTGCGGCACGCTCGCGACGATGTTGTTGTATGGAGTGATCTGCATGCAAGTATATCATTACGCCAACAATTACGCGAGTTCGGATCGGAATGCCATAAAGTGGTTGGTGAGTCGCTCACCAGTTGGTTCGGATTCGACAAAAGTTGCTCATTCGGGTAGATATGGATTATATGGTATGTTGCAGAGGCCGCACCGTTGGACGTGAGCTGATCGAGACCGATTCCCTGGATTGTGGGCGGCAATCTACCACAGGGTACTGGAAACCATTCATACCGCTTTCTCAATCCACTTCATTGAATACTACCTGATCTTGCACTTTGATGACCCGGCAGCACTGAGTAATACTGTTTGGTAAGTACTTTCGTGGAATCTACACCGGCGTCGCGTGATGAACACCGTGCATAGGACTATGGGGGTAGGTCACAAGCTGCTCAACTCGAGTTTTGATTTTTATGTCTCATACGCGATGCAGGCCACCTATATCACTGGGGTGAGTCTAGACAACTGCTATTACAAGACCTAGGTTGACCATCGACCCTTAGTTTTTGGTTGCATGGGCAGTTGACTTGTGAGTCTTGGTGCAATTTCTTGGATCGTATTCATGCCGCACCATTCAGGTTCTTCGTATGGCGCATTTGGCAATGTAAGCCCATATTCATGCATATTCAATGTTTTGTTGACGAGTGGTTCGCGAAGTGGGCAAACAAGCGTTGATATGCATCTTTCTCGTGCGTCACATCTTTCACTCCTCGCACATTCGGGAATGTAAGGCGAAATTATGTAATTAGGCTGTTCTAGCGACGACCCGTACAGGTGTGGTTGCTTCTCCTCTTTCAAATATATTCTTCTCACTCTCCGTAGGCGTCGGAATTGCAAATGCATCACTTGGGTAGATATCAATTCTCGAGAAGCCTGTTGCAGATTCACTAAGACGATTCGATAGTTTCAAGTATACTGCAGTAAAGGACTTTCTGGCCGTAGTTCACGTAAGTCATGTATTAACGATTGATGTGCAACTCGATCTGAGCACATCTTCTAGCCAAGTATGATCGCAGGGTGGACCCTATCCGCCTGTGCAGACACCTTGATTGCGATAACGCTTTGTTATAATCTCCACAGACAGCGCAGTGGGATCAAAAGGTACTTCGAATCAATGTCAGGGCCAGTTGACGGTGGTGCTTACCTGTAATTCTCAGAACGAATCATGTTATCAACACCTTGCTTCTGTACACGATCAACACCGGCGCATTGACATCGTGAGCACCTCTTTTGCTTGGTTAACCTGTAACCTGATGGACTGTCAAAGGTTCTTCGCCATCCTTGTCATCATCACGGTTCGCCGTACTTTGGTTCGTGCCCACCTATTATCTCACCTTGAATGGTTCTAGTTCCTTGCGCTACCCGGCGGCATGGATTTCACTGCGTTTGTGCAAGTACAAAGTAAACGTGAGTCGGTATTACCAGTACTAGAACTACCATGTTACTGAGCTGGGGTATTTAGTATACGCTGTATCCATTCTTGCGTCGTGCGCAACACCTTTAGCCCAAGCGATTTGTGAAGCTCTAATTCTTCCTTCAGGTTGAACGTAAGGAACAGGACGCTCGAAAGTGCCCGAAGAGCTGTCCTGACGATGAACAACGTCTCTCTGCCTCTCCCACGTATTAGTCAGAGTGGGGGTAAACTTGATCAATCCTTGGTGAGTAGCCTTTCCGGTTTGCACTTCCTTTGCGTTGATGGCGTCTGCGTTTCCCTTACTCCGTCAGACGCCTGCCCTCGAGGTGAGGAAGGATGTCGATGTAGAAACGTTCTCATCCACAATGGGCAGTTCATCGTATGCTTGAGAAAACGATACCACCTTTGCTTGGAAATTTTCACGTTTGGAAATCACGTATTTATTTATTCCTGTTGTCTTCATGAAGTAATGCCCCCAATGTCAACGATGCGACATGGACGCCTTAATGCACAGCCCTCGAAAGAAGTTCGATTTGCTTGCCACAGTAGAGCTAAAAACAAGGAGGACGTATCCACAGTAGGTGTCACTCGTACTCGGCCATGATTCTGATCCACAGAGCTCGCTCAAAAGACCCGCCATGTTATAGTCACGCAGCTAGCAAAGGCACGGTCGAATCAAACACTTTACTTTGCTGCTCCGTTCACTCTTTTTCTCTGGACGAACGGTGCATCGCGCCAGACCATCGAGGCCCTAGCGAAATGTGTGCGAAAATCGCGCAGACTTCCTTTTAATGGGATGGTTGCATACGTGATATTAGGCCTATTCGAGGAGAGTCGTAAAGCTTCGTGGTTGGGCGAGATCATTAGCTCTCGCGTGATGGTGGAAAGAATATGGGGAGGGAGTGTTGCTGAAAGTGCTTGGAAAGGTGTTCCTTTTGGGAGAAGGACACGAAACTCGGCGAGTTTGCCGTACGCAGGACGAAATACAGCTTCTCCGTGGTGCGGAAGACCAGCGGTGAAAATGTTGTGTGCTTCGTCGACATGAACGCGGCTTATTCTATTTCTGAAAGAAAGGTCCTGTCGTAGGAGTCGTGCTAAATGTGGAAAATGGCCTTTGAACAGGCTCAGTTGCTCGGGTGAGACAATCAAGTGCTGATAATCCCCTCTTCGGATCGACTGTTTAAGTGGTCGTCAGACTCCTTCCAAGGCCGCAATTACCTCCCAGAGCGCGAGATCATCTGACGTATCTTCGTTGATCGCGATCGTCTTGATTCCATAGCGCTCGGACTCGGAGACCTGCATGCATTAATAGAAATGTATTCTATTGATGAGTTCACTATCTCCTCATCTTACCTGAGTCACTTGAAGACGTTTGAGTGGGGAAATTGTAATGGAAATCAAGTTTGGTCGAAGTAGGATCGGAATGAAGAGGCACAGAGTCTTTCCGCTGCCTGTTCCAGCAGTAATTATGCCGTCGAGTCCGTTTAGGATGGCGAGAGAGGCCTTGAGTTGGAAAACGCGTGGAACGATTGTGAAACGAGTGACAATGAAAACTACGAGGCACGCTCGCAAAGCGTCAGTCCTGTCGTTTTCAGCAAGTGTTGCTAGATAGTCGACAGGGTGTTTCTTATCGAGCATTAAAGGCGCAAGGTCTTCGAGGGTGCGTAACGGGGCTCCTTGTATAAAGGTGGAATTGTCCATTGCATTGCGCGTCACAAGTGATCCGAGTTGCGTCGTGTCCAAGTCGCGTGTCGCTCGATCGCGCCTCGATTATTTACAAAACATACTTACCTTAGTGCCCCGTCGTCGTTGCGTACCATTGACCATGTATGTATTTGTCTCTCCCAGTAATCTATTGTGCTGATTGTCGGATTCCTGACATACCATCACTGCCCTTCGGTTCTGCCTTTGTATTCAAGTATTTTTCTCTCTCGCAGGAACGAGTCAACATCCATACGTCGTCCCAAACCTCCGTGCTGCATCAAGTGGTTCCGCATCCAGTTGGATGAACCAACATGGATTCAGAAGGTACTTGTCTCTTTTTTTCGGCGTGCAGAGCAGTGAAATGACAGGCCTGCCAGTTGAACAGTTGCACTTACGGGCAATAGCTCTCGTCGATAAATTTGAGAGAGGAGAGGGGGGCAGTTACATCGACGAGGCGATTGTCCTTGATCGTGAAGCACTAGAGCTTTGCCCACCCGGCCACCCCAAACGGGATACTTTATTGACTTCCCTTGCAACTCTTCTGCGCAATCGCTACCACGAGCTCGGGGTAATAGAGCACCTCGAGGAAGCCATTGTCCTCGATCGAGAAGCACTTGGCCTTCGTCCGCAAGAACATCCTGAGCGCTCAACGTCTTTGGACAACCTTTCAATTTGTCTCTCCTCTCGCTACGAGCAGCTTGGCGCTACGGAGGACCTCAACGAAGCCATTTCCCTCGACCGCGAAGCACTTTACCTTCTCCCGAAAGATCATCCCGATCGGTCGATGTCTTTGAACAACCTGGCGGCCCACCTCTGCTTACGGTTCAAGCAGCTCGGGGCAATAGAGGACCTCACGGAGGCCATTGTCCTCGACCGACAAGCACTCGATCTTCGCCCTCAGGGACACACTGATCGGTCGACGTCTTTGACCAACTATTCAGTTCATCTATCCACTCGGTACGAGCAGCTCGGGGAGATTGGAGACCTCGAGGAGGCCATTGTCCTCGCCCGAGAAGCACTCAAGCTTTGCCTGCGAGGACATCCTGATCGATCAAAGCCTTTGAGCACCCTTGCCCCGCTTCTCTCTATTAGGTATCAGAAACTCGGAGCAACGGAGAACCTTGATGAGTCCATTATCCTCAACCGAGAAGCACTTCGGCTTCGCCCGCGAGGACATCCTCATCGGCCAATGTGTTTGAACAACCTTGCAGCTGATCTCTTCGCTCGGTACGAGGAGTCCGGGGCAATAAAGGACCTCGACAACGCCATTGTCCTCGGCCAAGAAGCACTTACCCTTTGCACGCAAGGACACCATGATCGGTCACTATTTTTGAACAACCATGCACGTCATCTCTCATCTCGGTACGAGCAGCTCGGGGCAATAGAGGATCTCGAGGCAACCATTGTGCTCGAGCGAGAAGTTCTCGCCCTTTTCCCGCAAGGACACCCCGACCGCTCAATGTCTTTGTACCACCTTGCACTTCATCTTTGGTCTCGTTATCAGCAGCTCGGGGCAAAAGAGGACCTCGACGCGGCCATTGTCGTCGGCCGAGAGGCACTCGACCATTGCCCGCAAGGACATTCTGATCGGTCGATGTTTTTAACTAACCTTGCTGCCGATCTCGCCTCTCGGTACGAGCGGCTCCGAGCACCAGAGGATCTCGACGAGGCAATTGTGCTCAGTCGAGAAACACTTGAGCTTCGCCCGCAAGGACACCCAGATCGGTCGATATCTTTGAACAACCTTGCACTTCATCTCACCGCTCGTTATGAGCGGCTCGGGGCGATAGAGGACCTCGAGGAGGCCATTGTCCTTGACCGAGAAGCAGTCGACCTTCCCCCGCAAGACCATGTCGAACGATCGATGTTTTTGAACAACTTTGCAGTTGATCTCTTCTCTCGGCACAAGAAGCTCGGGGCAATAGAGGACCTCGAGGCGGCCATTGCTGTCGACCGAGAAGCACTTGGCCTCCGCCCGAATGGACATTCGGATCGGTCACAATCTCTTGACAACCTTGCACGTCATCTCTCGTCTCGGTACAAGCAGCTCGGCGCAATGCAGGACCTCGAGGAGGCAATTGTCCTTGAACGAGAAGCACTTGACCTCCGCCTGCGAGGACACCCTGAGCAAACAATGTCTTTGACCAGCCTTTCAGATTATCTCTCCTCTCGGTACAATGCGCTTGGGGCGATGCAGGACCTCGACGAGGCCATTGTCCTCGCCCGGAAAGCAGTCGACCTTTGCGGGCCAAGACACCCTGATCGGTCATCGTCTTTGAACAGTCTTGCATCTCATCTCGCCGATCGGTACGAACTGCTCGGTGATCTGCAGGACCTTGATCAGGCCATTGTCTTTGGCAAAGAAGCATGCGGCCTCTGTCCACCCGACCACCCTGATCGATTACAAACAGTGGACAACCTTGCCCGGTATGCCGCTTTGTACGTAGCTCGACACGCTTAGGATACCGCAAGGACATGCTTGATCTACTCGTACATGTACCCCAGATTGTGTACTATATTGTCAACCGCTACTATCATAGTATGGATATGGCTTCGGCGTTCACCCGAGGCTAAGTACCGATGTGAATGTCTTCCCTTTCCCATGATCTCACTTCGACTTTTTCATCCAGCTCCGTACTCAATGCGCTTTGAGGTACCTTCTGAGGGAGGAAGCCCAACTGACTCTCTGAAGCCCCGAGTGTTCTGCTACGTTAAACGAACGGAAGACGCCGCTGAAAGGTGACCGAAGAGTTGTCTCGACGACGAATGCCGTATCTCTGCGTCTCCCACGTATCCTGATCGATCTTTGTGAATAACCATTCTCGTATGTATAAGTTTCCCCCCTTTACCAGATGCCTGTCATCGAGGTCAGGAAGTCAAGGAACAAACGTTTTCGTTCACGATGGGTAACTCATTGTATGCCCGAGGAAACTATGTCAGCTCTGATTGGAAAAATCGAGTTGGGAGATCATGTATTCCTTTATACACGTTTTCTCCGCTGAGTACTGCCTCCAATGTCATGTCAGAACGCAAAGTGACGTGAAACCATACCGTAGTGAGGTATAACACCATGCCACCGTTGAGCGCGCAGGAACTAGTTGAGCGTCCGTGGGTCTCGCAGGGAGCCGCTGCGATCGATTGACCGGTTTCGGACAATGACTCTCCGGTATCTCAAAACTTGAAAACGAAGCATTGAGCAGTCGGCTCGAATACCTGTGAAGAGCCTGTGCTATCCATGTGAGCGACATACTGCAGTCCTGGAGCTGTCACTGTCAAGTTTCGGGTTAAAGCAACGTTCGACTCCGACGTGCCTGTTGTGCTGGGCTTGCGGACAGCACCTAGACACTTTCTGAGAATGACCTTAATATCCGTTGATGTCTTCAGGTGATGCATCATACAGGGCCTCCAACAGCCTGCCGGTGAGACGGGACTATCGCGGGAAATTCTATATCCCAGTCCTGGTCGTTGATATACTGGTCCTGTATCTTTCTGATGTCCATGATTCAGCGAGACGGCCCCGATTCCCGAAACTCGGGATCCAAATGCGTGCATCTCGTGCATTGCATGGACGCTCGGGAATCGGGATGCACTGGGTCGCATCTGCAAGTGACGAAAAATGTTGAGATCGATCGACGTAACAAGACGACAACAAACCTCTTCCCGTTGACCAGCACGAGTACACGCGTGTCTAAGCTGTTCAACCTAGCTTGTCAAATTTCAAGGCTGTCAGTGAGGTAATCGCTGACCCATGGATGCCGAAATTCGGCGTCCAATCAAGACTTTGTCACGTTCGTCGTCGCGATCTTGGTCACTTGGTATAGTTGGAATGCGATGTCGGTCTTTGATGAAAACTTGAGCAGCCCATCACGTCAAGCTTTAAGACTCTATTCTCTCCGTATCAGTGGCAACGCCCTAGTCAGCGACTGAAGTTGAACGTTGAATTACCTTGCTTGCAAGGTCATTCTTGACGAGCGACGGTAAACACGTGATGAGATATGTAGACACGTGATGTTGGACCGGCGGCAGATTAGGGAGCATCGTCATACCCAGGGTTCCCACGCAAACGGTCCAAACGGTCCCAGGCACGTGAGGACCGTTTGG
>MU130866.1:29783-81678 GCA_015039435.1 Imleria badia
CAAGGTCGAAAATCTTCAGGCGGCATGTTGTGCGCCACAGCTGTGCTCAGCCCCTGGGTGCAATTTTCCGGGATCCGACGCCCACCCCTGGGTAGCTTTTCGGCTCGCCACCCCTGGGTATGACCGATTTTCCGCAGATTAGGTCCTAGCGGAGTCTGAATATTGACCTAGCGGACCCGCCCGGACCGCAAGTACTGTTCTCTTTCATTTTTCTCATTAATTCTTTCACATAGTAGTACTTTTTTCATGAATATACATGTATTCTACCTCTGTAGGCTTTTTTCCTGGTTGTCGGGTGTGCTATTTCTCGAATTAATTTTTAACATATTCTGAACGAGTAGAGTGATCCATACAATAATCTACATCTATCATCTGTGTACTCTTCCGATGTGCTTTACTTATCTTGTGCTTATCTATGCATGCAACTGTGGAACAGTGTGAACTCAAAGCTGTGCAGCTTTTCAACACAGCGTCGAAAACTAAGAGTACAGAAGGAAAGATAAATGAAAAAAAAAAAACCTTGGGAGAGATCTACGTGGTATCAGCTCTGACAAGCAAGGTTCCTGCCGACGCAAGGCGGCACTCCCAAGTCATTCAAGTTGAAACTCCTCCGAGTCCACGTGATCAACTCGCTGTCCAACAACTTGAAGACGCGTGACAGTTGACTCGCGCCCCATTGCATGGTAACCATTGCAAGTGCCCTCGAAGCACGACCTGTCAAGCCATTACCCTCAAGGGCTCTCCCAACCTCGTCCTTTCAAATACGCAGCCAGCAAGTACGTGCCACCGACACTGACCCACACATTTGCCAATTTGACCGTTGGAACATGATCTTGTTCCAGAGGGGCATATACCTCAGACAGACGAGTTTTACATGGGAAAAAGTACGGTAAAACCGTCCTTGTCACAGGGACCTCGCACTGGAAAGCCACCCCAATCGGTGGGTCTGACGGAACGCCACCCACAAAGAATCAACTTATAGTGCCCGCGCAAGGCTGAGCCTCCTCGTCTCCATGCGGCGCTTTCTTTTTCTTCCCCGGATGTGTCCTAGGTACAACGCGGATCCATCCATTCTCGCGACGGTTTTCACTCATCACATTCACTTTAGTTACTTGTCGAGCCCAGTTAAGCTAACGATGGCCTGGAGGATGTCAGTGCGTCCAGAGACAAGTTTGAACTGCATTGAGTTTCTGACGATGCGGCGGCGTTCAGCCCTCGCGCCGTGTCTATGACGATATGTGCGTTCCTATACGATCCACTTAGAGACCATTCGAACCGAAACAGCTATTTTGACACTGGTTCCGACAAAGAGCTGTCCTTGCCATCTATCTCTGCCGTAGAGGATGCGGGACGCTAAGAGTTGGCAGATCATCTCCCGATGTTCCTTCTTTGTTGCAGGCCAGCAAGTCTCCGCGATAGAATAAGGACCTTCCTTTGCTTTATCGTCTCAGATTGGTGGCTTGTTGGCATTCTTGTATCCTGGTCATGGTTGGTGTGCGGGTTTCATCTTGTCCAAGCTGATTCCAATTCTAACGCGCCTTATCGGGAATTAGGCACTATGGTCCATGGCGCATCAGCAACCCTTACATTCCACATATAGATTTCGATAGGCAGGGACAGTGACATCCTGGCAAGTGGCAAGTGTATGTGATTCAGGTCCTCGAACCGTTTAACACTAACTACGATGCGCAATCACTCTCAGATTCATGACAATTTCAGCCAATTCGACAAATTGCTCTTGGATTCTTCGAAGCCATTCGAATGTGACTCAAGCAGTCTGTGAATGACGCTCCTTGGACCTTCTACATCATTCGCTTCAGGCGTGCCCATTGCTTCAAAGCCATTCATCCACAGGACGTTATCTATCCAATTCCACACGTTGTAACAAGGCATCCGTCCGAGTGAATGGGTCAACAAGGCTGCCGTTTCGTAGAAAAAAGTCAAGGGGGATCATACGAAAGGGGCTGCTGCCACATCATCGCCGCGCCTTCTTTCGCGTTACACTTGCACCGTCCAGGGCTTTCCATCCAAGCATAGAACCGGGAAGCAGGCTGCAATATTCGCTTTTCCGGCGCCGTTTTACTCGGTTGATGAGCAGCCATGGCCACATCATTCGGAATTAACCATGAATGTAAGGTGTACTCAACAGGTGTATGGATCCCATCACGCTGGTGGGGGAGGATAGTTAACGCCCAGCGAATTGAACTGGAGACACAGGAATCTGGATGTGTCCCCGAAGGCGACGATGGTGATCCCACTTATGCAGAATCAAAGCCGAGAAGCTCGTCCAGACATCCCGCTTCAGGCTTCCCACATCGTGCAGTACTGGGCATGTGCAACCGAATGCGGGTAGCCTTGCGACGAGTGAAGCGTTGAAGAGGCGATGCGGCGTCAAGCAGTAATAGAAGCTGTGTACTGATACCTTTTCGGTTCCGGCCGGTATTGCTTTTTTATCGCGGGAACGAGTGAACATCCCAGCGTCTTCCCAGACCACCGTGCTGCATCACGTTCGGCGAGCCAGCATGGATTCAGAAGGTACGTTTCTCTGTCCTTCGCCAGTCAGAGCAGTGAATTGATGTACCTACCAGTTAAACAGTTCCATTCGCGGGCAATATCTCTCGTCGCTCAATGGGAGAAAGGAGAGGGATCCAGTTACATCGACGAGGCGATTGTTCTTGATCGTGAAGCACTGGGACTTTGCCCGCCAGGCCACCCCGAGCGAGAGCTCTCATTGATTTCCCTTGCGTCCCATCTCAGCAATCGTTACCATCAGCTCGGGGTGATGACAGACCTTCAGGATGCCATTGTCCTCTGTCGGGAAGTCCTCGAGCTTCGCCCACAAGGGCACCCTGCTCGGTCAATGTCTCTGAATACACTTGCAATTTGTCTGTCCTCTCTGTACAAGGTGCTCGGGGGAATGCAGGACCTCGAGGAGGCCATTGTCCTCGACCGAGAAGCACTCGACGTTCGCCCGCAAGAGCTTATGGAGCGGTCAATGTCTTTGAACAATCTTGCAGCTGACCTCTCCACTCGGTATAAGCAACTCGGCACAATAGCTGACCTCGCCGAGGCCATTATCCTCTCCCGACAAGCACTCGACCTTTGCCCGCAAGGGCACCCTGATCGATCAATGTCCTTGAACAACCTTGCCTTCAGTCTCTGTTCTCGGTACAAGTTACTTGGGGAGATAGACGACCTCAACCAAGCCATTGACCTCGATCGGGAAGCACTTGACCTTCGCCCACAAGGACACCCTGGGCGGTCAATGTCTTTGAACAACCTTGGAGTTGATCTTTACACTCGGTACGAGCTACTCGGGGCAATAAAGGACCTCGAGGAAGCCATTATCCTCGTCCGAGAAGCGCTCAACCTTCGCCCGCAAGGGCATCCTGATCGGTCAATGTCTTTGACCGCCCTTGCAACTCACCTCACCATTCGGCAAAATGAGCTTGGTGAATTGTGGGACGTTGATCAAGCCATTTTCCTCGCCCAAGACGCACTCAACCTTTGCCCGCAAGGACACCCTGGTCGGTCAATGGCTTTGAACATCCTCGGGATCAGTCTCTCCTCTCGGTACAAGCAACTCGGGGAGATCGACGATCTCGAGGAGACCATTGTGCTTCATCAAGAAGCTCTTACGCTTCGCCCTCAAGGACATCCTGAGCGGTCAATGTCTTTGAACAACCTTGCAGTTCAGGTTTTCCGTCGAGACCAGGACCTCGGGGCGATAGAAGACCTCAATAACGCCATCGTCCTCAATCGAGAAGCACTTAACCTTCGACCGCGAGGACACCCTCATCGGGCAATGTCTTTTAGTAACCTTGCAATGGTTCTCTCCACTCGGCACCAGCAGATTGGGAGAATAGAGGACCTCCAAGAGGCCATTTTCCTCGGTCGAGAAGCGCTTGACCTTTGCCCGTACCTGGATCGGTCAACAGCTTTGAACAATCTTGCAGCGGATCTCTATTCTCGCCACTGCCAGTTCGGTGCAATAGAGGACCTCTCCGAGGCCATTTTCCTGATCCGAGGAGCACTCGACCTTCGTCCGCAAGGACATCCTGGCAGATCAATGTCTTTGAACAATCTTGCACTTTATCTCTGCTCTAGGTCGCAGCGCTTAGGGGCAATAGAGGACCTGAACGATGCCATTATCCTCGACCGAGAAGCACTTGATCTTCGCCCTCAAGGACACCCGTATCGGGCCACGTCTCTGAGCTATCTTGCATTCCATCTCTCCTCTCGGTACGAGCGGCTCAGGGAAATAGAGGACCTGAACGACGCCATTGTCCTCGCCCGAGAAGCACTCGTCCTGCGCCCGCAAGGACACCCAGATCGGACAGCTTTTTTGCATGAACTTGCAGACTGTCTCTTCTCTCGGTATAAGCGACTCGGGACAACGGAAGACCTCGACGAGGCAATTATCCTTGGGCGAGATATGGTGGCTCTTCGTCCCCTGGGCGACCCCCATCGATCAAAATCATTGGACAACCTTGCAAGTCGCCTCCGTAGTCGGTTCGCACTGACGAGCCAGTCACAAGATGAGGAAGAGCTATTCAGCCTTTACACTCAACTTGTACATATCCCCCAGATTGCTTCTCCCGGTGATCTTCCCGCTGCTAAAGCATGGATCAGTGCGGCTGAAGATTTCCAGCATCCCACCCTACTTCTCGCATACGAAACATCCCTTAGATTGCTTGTCCAACATTTGGCCACTCTGCCGTCATTGCATCAACACCATGTTGCCCTCAAAAAGCTTGCCTCGTCCCTCACGGTAGACGCATGCTCAGCATGCCTTCGTATATGTGCTCCTCAGCGTGCAGTCGAAATTCTCGAACAAGGACGGTGTGTCTTGTGGAGCCAGCTCACTCGCCACAAATCCCCGCTTGACGATGCCACAGTATGTGGCCCCACCGGAGAGATGTTGGCAGACCAGTTCTCGCACCTGGACTCCCTCATTCACACTGCCCTCAATTCCCCCGGTGCAGATCAGCATGAACGGCTGTCCCATCTTAACCTCGAAATGCAGACAGTTGTCACGAATCTTCGCAAGCTGCCTGGTCTCTCACGTTTCCTTCTTCCTCCGCTCTTTGCGGATCTCCGACTCGCGGCCAGCGAGGGGCCTGTCATCATTGTGAATGCAAGCCGGTATAGCTGTGACGCACTCGTCGTCCTGCTCGATCGAGACCCTGTTCATATTCCGTTGCAGATCACATTGGACAATGTTCGTGACCTGTCAAGGGAGTTCCATACCTTGACTGTGCGCGCAAAGAGTGTACATGTGAGGGGAGAGCTCGCATCATTCTTTAGCAAACTGTGGGCAAGGATCAGACGGAAGAACGTTCATGACGTTTCAACAGAGTTCCGCGACCTGACTGTGGACGCAAAGAGGGTCGACGTGAAGACAGAGCTCGTATCATTCCTACGGAAACTCTGGGAACAGATCGTTTCGCCCATTGTCGGTTTCCTTCAGACGACCCATCCATCCCAGTCACGAATCTGGTGGTGTCCCACTGCCGCGTTCTCCGAGCTGCCGTTGCATGCCGCTGGTCCGTATAGGAAGGGTCAACAGAATCTCTCTGACCTCTACATTTCGTCCTATACCCCCACCCTGAGCGCGCTGATTCGTGCTAGAGAGCAAGATCCATTGAATTCTGCAGCTAAGGGGAAACGATTCCTCGCTATCGGTCAAGCGAAACCTGTTGTCCAGAGGAAACTCCTCTCCGTTGGCTCGGAACTGGACAGCATTAGGCAGTCCGTCGACGGCCTCGCTACATTCATGCAGCTAGATGGAAAGGGATCGGGATCTTCCATCACTAGGGTGATCGAAGAGCTTAGGAGGAACGAATGGGTTCACTTTGCGTGTCATGGTCTTCCAGATCGGACACATCCCTTCGCATCCGCGTTCGTACTGCAGGATGGCCGCTTGACAATCGAACGAATCATCGAGTGCGGTTTGAAGAACCCCGAACTTGCGTATCTCTCTGCGTGTCACACGACTGTCGGAGATGATTCGGATGAAGACAGTACGGATGAGGCTATCCATCTTGCGTCTGCGATGCAGTTTGCTGGCTTCCGTTCTGTGATTGGGACTATGTGGGCGGTGGGTGATGGTAAGGCGAGAAAGATCACGTCGACGTTTTATAAGCACATGGTGAACGAGTCTGGTCGTCTGGATCATACCCGCGCAGCGTTCGCGCTGAACAAGACGATGAAATACGTGAACATACCATTCGATCAACGAATTTCATATATGCATGTCGGTGTCTAATTGTAGTGTATCGTTTTTTTCCATTGTACAGTTGCAGTGACTGTCATCACAAATGCAATCCATTGTTTCGGTTTTCCGACATGCGTGCTACCAATCGCAAGTCGTTTTCCTCAAAAATCTCACCTTTGCTTTTCATGCAGGTGCGTACCCATTAATGCAATGCCTCCTGTTCTCGCACCTACAATGCATATTATTTGTGTTGGAATACGTACTGGAGAGAATATCAAACCAGTCAGTGGCATGATCTGCGTGATTTCCCGAGAGATGTGAACCTCTTGCCAAGTTTCAGTTCACGATAGCAGCTCATCGTTTGGCTGGGGGAACGATACTACCTTTGATTCTAAAATCAACACAAGTTGGGAGATCACGTATTTACTTACCTGCGTTTTCGTCACTAAGTGATGTCTCCAGTGTCGACCAAGAGCGCGACGCCATTGAGTGACAGGTCTCGGACTCTTTTGGACAGCGCTTGTGAGCCGTGCCGAGGGGTGACAGAGACGGAGACGTGCGGTGACGGAGATGGAGACGAGAGTGACGGAGATGGAGACGAGAGTGACGGAGCAGGAGCGGGGACGGGCGGCAGCGCGAAGCGCTGTCCGGCTCCACGAACTGACCCGGGCCAATGGTGAGCTGCTTTCCCAGGTCAATAGTAGTACTGCGACGCGTGCAGCGAATGCTATGGGCCCAGAGACTAGGAGAAGGACGACGCCGCCTGAACATGGTCGGTGGGGCATAGCCAAGGCAGCGATCATGTGGGGTGAGGAAGCAATTGGGGGACGTAGTCCACTGGCAGCAACTGGCCAAAGACCAGACTGGTGGGGCGTAGCCTCGGCCAGGGATCATGCGGGGTGAGGACAGGATTGGCGGAGACGTAGCCCAACGGCAGCAATCGGTCTGAGGTGGGACCCGACCGGTGGGGCGTAGCCACAGCAGCGGTCAGGTGGGACTCGAGGCTTGAAGGACGCGGACACGACTGGTGGGGACGTAGTCCAGCGGCAGCAATCGGTCGGCGAGATGAAAACTCGAGCGCAAGCTGCGCTACTCGATGAGCAGTGAGTGCGGGAGCCTTATCGCAGCGGCTCCCTGCGAGACCCACGGACGCTCAACTAGCTCCTGCACGCTCAACGGTGGCAATGCATTGTGCGTCACGATGGTATGGTTTCACGTCACTTTGCGTTCTGGCTTGACATTGGGGGCAATACTTAGTGGAGAAAACGTGGATAAAGAAATGCGTGATCTCCTAGCTCGAATTTTCCAATCAGAGTTGACTCGGATATTGTTTCCTCGGGGTTATGACGAGATACCCATCGTGAACGAAAACATTTCTTCCTTCCTGACCTCGATGACAAGCATCTGGTGAAGGGGAAAACTCAGACAAGAAAGGAAATTCACAAAGATCGATAAGGATGCTTGGGAGAGGCAGAGATACGGCGTTCGTCGTCGAGAAAAAGTCTTCAGTCACCTTCCGGTGTCTTCCGTTCGTTTACTACCTTTAAAGACGATGACCGATCAGGGTGTCTTGGCCTGGGAGGTCGACTGCTTTTCGGGCGAGGACAATGGCCTCGTCGAGGTCCTGCATCGCCCCAAGTGCCTTGTACTAGTACTGAGAGGAGAGATAATTTGAAAGGTTGGTCAAAGACATTGACTGCTCAGAGTGAGAGTGTCCTCGCTGGCAGAGGTAAAGTACTTCTCGTTCGACGACAATCGCCTCCTCGAGGTCCTGCATTGTGCTGAGCTGCTTGTACCGAGATGAGAGATGACTTGCAAGGTTGTTGAGAGACTGTGACCGATCCGAATGTCCATTCGGGCGGAGGCCAAGTGCCTCTCGTAATAGCCGCCTCGCGGCATTCGCTTCTACTCATCTTTCCTCACCATTGTCACGGTTAGTTACATGCATTCTTTCGGTCATCATCGTCTCAGGCGCAACATCTTGCATCACTCGGTTCATCGTCACCCTGACCAGAGGGAACTCCACATCATAGTCTACCTCTGGGGCTAAGGTAAATAGCTTTGGTTTTGTCCCCTCCCCTTTCTCTGACCCGTTTAGCGTAGCAGCTGTAGGTTCCGAGGTGTTCAGGGCAAGTGATTGTCTTCTTTTTCAGTTTGCTGACTTATTCGGTGCAGAAACTGCTGCAATTAACACCCAAGTAAAGGATGGTGAGGATGCATACGAGCTCGTAGAGATGGCTTCAAGTTGCTCTGGGATTAAGGGCATCTCTTCCGTGCACCCTGTGCACCTAGAATGACGCTTTCCCATCCGCGGACCACTGGCGTGCATACTTGAAGTGAAAAACGACGAGCAAGCGTCGTCGTCGGAACCTCTTGCGGACGGCCAAACCGCGCCATGATCGGACATGTCTTTGGGCCAACCCATCCAACGCGCGGATAAACTCTCCAAAGCAGTCACAGGGTTTGGGCTGTCGGTGCTGGATGAGATTGGTGAGTGTGGTTCGGTTTGAACGTGTTGCGTGCGACGACTGATATGCTCAAACATACGACACGAGAACTGGAACAAATCATCGCGTGTGCATCACGCTCGACTAAACCTCACCCGCTGACGACACATGCCTTTGAAGAGGGCTATACAGTCCCGGCGACTGGGTCCGTCGTCACGATTTCGCTCTCCCCCCTTCAAGTTAGTCAGCCTGCCGCTGAGCGATTGGCTCGCACCGCTGCGTCGCTCAGCACGACGCACATGCTCGTCGATCGGGCTGCATCCGCGACTGAGGCCCAGTGGCCTGTCTTGTCGATCCTCGCGGCGGGTCCTCAGTTCCCACAGAGTCCCTGGACGCAGAGCGGGGCATGGCGAGCGATTCGGAGAAGCGAGAACACGAGGAGCGTGAGTGGTGGTCGAATAGGACCATTGCGTGCTACGTGCACCATGTCGGAAAGAAAAGAGACAGACAATGTAACCCCATGGAGACTCGTTGTAGCATACATGTGGCCTAGGAATACTATGAACGCCCTCGATATGCTATATCATTGTCTCTAATTTCTTCATCTCGTGGTGAACACTGCGAGGAGTGTATCCGCATCGACCTTGGCAGTGGTCACAAAAGACCACGACGAGATCAGCTTGACAAGGACACGCCCCCTGCATCGAACACGCCCCCTTGAGCACCTGCCTCCCGAACCACTGTGCCTAATGCAGATCATCTGATGCACTCCCCCGATGCTCACGAGAGAGCGCGGACAGCTCGCCCGCGACACCATGCTGTCCTCGATGACCGGCGTGTGCACCACCGCAAACTTATACGACGCGCGGGAGATGCTCAACTGGATGATGCAGAGGGTCGTCCGGCTCCCGCAGTACGGCGCCCACTGACAAGGCGACGTGCTCAATGTAGGGCGCGTCGAGGGCGTCAAAAGACCTGTTCGGAAGCGTGTGGAGAGGACCAATGGTGACGTCGGTACCAGTGAAGATCATGTTGGTCATTCGGTGTAGTTGGATTACAATGTCGACCTTTGACCAATATAGTAATGACTCCGAGCCCACGTGATCACCTCGCGTTCAAGTTGACTTGCGCTGAAGGCTGCACCGCATGGCGAGCATTGCAAGTGCCCTTGAAGCACAACCTGTCAAACCATTACCATCAATGGCTCTCTCTCAACCCCGTCCTTTCAGATGTGCATCCAGCAGTACGTGCCACCCACACTGATCCACGCCTTTGCCAATTCTGACTCCCAGAGGGCCGTATACCTCTCTCGGACGAATTTTACATGGGAAAAGCATGGTCGAACCGTCCATCTCGCACTGGAAAACCATCACGATCGGTGGGTCTGACGGAACGCCACCCATAAAGAATCAGCTCAGTGCCACTTTCAGGAGGCGCTTTCTTTTTTCCCCCGGATGTGTCCCAGGTATTTACAACGCGGGTATATTCATTTTCGTGACGGTTTTCATTCGTCGCATTCACTTTAGTTAATTTCAGTTGTCGAACTCGGTTATGGTGGTTCAACATGACAACGGCCTGGAGGGATATTAGTGCGTCTGGAAACAAAATTAAACTGCATCGAGTTTCTGACAATGCAGCAGCGTTCAGCCCTCACACCGTGCCTACGACACTACGCGCGCTCCTACCATACACTCCCCGTCACCCATCGTCATCTATGACCGCTTTATTCTTTGAAAAGTCTGGCCGCGGTAATCCCGTCGCTGTTCAAGATAGAGTGTGAGTCAGTTCCAGCCACGACCGTGATCAGCACACCTGATGCAAGATATACGTGGCATTACGTGCGACCTTTCCTCGACAACGGACGGCTCCTCGTGTCCTCGTGCCGTGACGTGGATTCTCTGCGTCACAAACACCATCGGATGCGTGTTGGCAGCGTCGAACCCCTTCTTCTCGACATTGACAATCGTCGATACGGTATGAGCGTCATCTCCGACCCTCGACGCATCACCTGGCTTGGGGTTCCATCGTATCGTTCCCTATGCTCATATACACCCTGTAAACAGCTCCGGAGGACAGAAATCAGCGTCGGTGCCATTGGGTCAAAGTACGCTCTATAGTAAACCCAAGCACGGCGCGTGACTCGTTTCTGGCTAGCCTTGTGTGCCTTTTCTTAGTCACGTTCCAATTAGGAAATAAATGTCACAAGCCCCTGAATGTGCTTGACAGTCATCCCACTCCATCGCTGGATCTCCTGCTTGTTCAAGTTGCCTTCATGGATGATCTCTTTAATTACCCATACTGGTCCCGTGGTGCCAAAATGACCTTATCCAACTTCTGCTGTGATCATAGACACATTTGTGCCTTGAAAGCTGATCCTCAGAACGACTTGGACCAAGACAATGGAAGTCTCCAAGTTTGTCTTCGAGGTCATACTTCACTCGAACCTGACTGAGATATGCCGTGTGAAGGATCCGACCATTGAGGTTGCTCCATGGTGAGCGTCGGGACCGTAACGCTGCCTGCAGTATGCCACAGTAGTGTTCCATTGTAAATGTCCAGCTTGTGTGATCTACACAGCATGTGCCGCTTCAAGTCTGAAGATTATGGTATTGTTTCTATTCAGCACCGGAAGGGACTGTATAGCAACTTTCTGCGTGAATTCCTCATTCTAGACGTCGTTCCCTTCATTCCTGGGACGAATATCTCCCAAAACGATCCTATTCACACATACATAGAGGTGTGCCGATCTCAACGTTATGGGAGCTCAACGTTCTTGGGCATCTGGAGACTTGCCCAAGATGATGTTGTCATCCTCCGGAAGGAGGACGAAACAGCCGTGTCTGGACAGGGAAACCCTACATCCCAGGACTGCTCGTATCCTCACAGTGAACTTCTCGGAACCATTTCTTGGAACAACCGTTCTGGACCCACTCTTCTCGACATGTTCACGCTCATCTCATTCCTCTCCCTTTCACTCCCCGACTACAATAGATTCACGTGCCCATGTAATTGGCTGGCACGCACAGTCTACTCTGTTTCGAGGCGTGGCTTCCGTGCTCAGGTTGTTCTCGAGACCCCTCGCAACAAGCTATGGAAGATAGCGAGGTTCTTGACCTCCATTCCAAATCAACTTCTAGGCCCCAAACTGCCTCCGGGATTGAATAACTTCTGTGCCCGCCTGTATTTTTGGAACAACTTAGCTATTATGGAGTGGCAGCAGCAAATGGAGCAGCAATTGGCACCAGGAGCTGGAGGGTATTAGGTTATTGGCGTAGTATGTACATGGACAGTACTATGTAGTCGTTATTCTGAGAATGTAATCTGTCAATGCGACCTATGATACTCCCACGAACAATTCACTTTTTCAAATGTCATTTTTCATCCAAAGCACTCGACTCGTCAGGAAGCTGGCTCATCGCTACGGGTGTACAAACTTTTGGGGATGCGCAAGATCGGCCACCCCAACAGCATTCCCATCCCAGAGTTCCAACCGGTGTACCGGGGGAAGAAAGGCGATATGCAGGGCTCGATGGAACCCACCCATGGCCACCACCACCCCCTTGCCCAACGGTCTTCCTTCCCCCACTTCCAACCTAAATCTATCACATACTCGTCTTATTTTCACCCTGGTCTCTCCTGGCATGTGGACCATCCACGCCGCGTCCCTCTTGAGCCTCAGTGCCCTGTTTCGATGTGGATGTTGGGCTCATCTGCAAGATTGCACATGCGGACATGCGCTCGGGAGACAACTTATACCGAGCAAGATCTGTATGATTAAGCTACAACGTGGGGCAATTATCAGCGCGAGGTAGTGCAGTGCCAGTGGTAAGTTGGTAGCGCTGCGCATGTAAGTAACTCGCGAGCGCCGTCACTGTGACTATGACTCCTTGGTGACACTGTTTGCTGACCAGTCTCTCGAAAAGCTTGTAGTTCGATTGGGCTTATCATGGCGTCTGGATTGGATACTAGAGAGGCCATCAATACATACATGGATACAAGCCCACGATAGCTCTCTAGTACCACGGCATTTGGTGACCGTGAAGCAGAACCACCATGGCGAGTAAGAAATGCTTGTATTGTGTGTCCGATGACGACAAAGCTCGCAACAGTGTTCTCTGGGTACTGCGAACCCAGCAATCTGAGCAAGACCCGGACATCGTCTCTATTAAACAAGTTCACTTGGTATGTTGATGCGAGCCTCATAATTCGAGGTTGATGATTGCAATTCCAGACGTCGGTCTTAAAGTACGGCCTTGTGAATGGTCTTCTTCCCTGCTCGTGTTTACAGCCTAAAGGTGAGGATGTACTCTGCACGCATGTCCATTATTGACATGGACGGCCTCGCTACATTCACGCGGATAGATGAAATGGGATCGGGATCCAGCATTTATAGGGTCACCGAAGAGCTTACGAAGAACGAATGGGTTCACTTTGCGTGTCATCACTGTCGTGGCCTTCCAGATCGGACACATCCCTTCAAATCCGCGTTCACATTGCAGGATGGACGCTTGACAATCAAACAGATCATCGGGTGCGATTTAAAGAACCCCGAATTTGCGTATCTCTCTGCGTGTCACACGACTGTTGGAGATGATTCGGATAAAGACAGTACGCCTGATGAGGCTATCCATCTTGCGTCGGCGATGCAGTTTGCTGGCTTCCGTTCTGTGATTGGCACGATGTGGGCGGTGGGTGATGGTAAGGCGAGAAAGATCACGTCGACGTTTTATAAGCACATGGTGGACGAGTCTGGTTGTCTGGATCATACCCGCGCAGCGTTCGCGCTGCACAAGACGATGAAATCTGTGCGCATACCATTCGATCAACGAATTTCATATATGCATGTCGGTGTCTAGTTGTAATGTATCCTCGTTCGCATTGTGCAGTTACAGTGACTGCCATCACATATGCAATCCGTTGTTTCTCTTTTCATGCAGGTGCGTACCCATTAATGCAATGCCTCCTGTTCTCGCAACTACAACGCATATTTGTGTTGGAATACGTGCTGGAGAGAATATCAAACTGGGGTGTGCTTGTAGTAGTTCCAGTCACATCTCCATGATTCCCCGAGAGATGTGAACCTCTTGCCAAGTTTTAGTTCACGATCGTTTGCCTGAGGGAGCGATGGCTACCTTTAATTACAAAATCAACACAAGTTGGGAGACCGCGTGTTTACTTACTAGAACCCGCGTCTTCGTCACTAAGTGATGTCCCCAGTGTCGACCAAGAGCGCGACTGACAGGTCTCGGACTCTTTGGACAGCGATTGTGAGCCGCGCCGAGCGGTGACAGAGACGGAGGCGAACAGTGACAGAGATGGAGACGAGAGCGACGGAGCAGGAGCGGGGACGGGCGGCAGCGCGAACTTGAATGACGCTTTCCAATCCGCGGATCACTGGCGCGTACAAGTGAACAACGACGAGCAAGCGTCGTCGTCAGAACCTCTTTCGGACGGCCAAACCGCGCCATGATCGGACATGTCTCTGGGCCAACCCATCCAACGCGCGGATAGACTCCCCAAAGCAATCTCAGGGTTTGACCTGTCGAGAGTCATGACGGTGCTGGAAGAGATTGGTGAGTGTGGTTCGTTCTGAACGTGTTGTGTGCGACGACTGATATGCTCAGACATACGACACGAGAACTGGAACAAACCGTCGCGTGTGCATCACGCTCGACTCAACCTCGCCGGCTGACGACACATGCCCTCGAAGAGGGCTGTACGGTCCCGTCGATCGGGTCCGTCGTCACGATTTCACTCACCCTCCTTAGTCAGCGCGCCGCTGAGCGACTGGCTCGCACCACTGCGACGCTGTTGTTAATACACCTTCCGGACGTTGTCGTCGCTCAGCACGACGCACATGCTCGTTGATCGGGCCGCATCTGTGACTGAGGCCCAGAAGCCTGTCTTGTCGATCCTCGCGGTAGGTTCCCAGTTCCCACAGAGTCCCTCGATGCAGAGCGGGGCATGGCGAGCGATTCGGAGAAGCAAGAACACGAGGAGCGCAGGTGGTGGTCGAAGCAGTATCAAGATGTCTTTGTAGAGCTAGGACCGTTGCGTGCTAACTTACAATGTCGGCCTTTGACCAATATAGTAATGACTCCGAGCCCACGTGATCACCTCGCGTCCAAGACGCGTCCAAGTTGACTTGCGCTCTGAAGGCATGGCGAGCATTGCAAGTGCCCTTGAAGCACGACCTGTCAAACTATTACCCTCAATGGCTCTCTCTCAACCCCGTCCTTTCAGATGTGCATCCAGCAGTACGTGCCACCCACACTGATCCACGCCTTTGCCAATTCTGACTTCCAGAGGGCCGTATACCTCTCGGACGAGTTTTACATGGGAAAAGCATGGTCGAACCGTCCTCGTCATACAGGATTTCGCACTGGAAAACCATCACGATCGGTGGCTCTGACGGAACGCCATCCACAAAGAATCAGCTCAGTGCCACAACGTCGTCGAGCCTCATCGTCTCCATGCGGCCGCTTTCAGGAGGCGCTTTCTTTTTTCCTCGGATGTGTCCCAGGTATTTGCAACGCGGATCCATCCATTCTCGCGACAGTTTTCATCCGTCGCATTCACTTTAGTTACTTTCAGTTGTCGAACTCGGTTATGGTGGTTCAGCCTGACAACGGCCTGGAGGGATATTAGTGCGTCCAGAAACAAAATTAAACTGCGTCGAGTTTCTGACAATGCAGCAGCGTTCAGCCCTCGCCCCGTGCCTACGACACTACCCGCGCTCCCATACGATCCACTTAGAGACTATTCGAACCGAAACGGCTATTTTTACACCGGTTCCGACAAGGTGTCATCCTTGCCATCTATCTCTGCCGTAGAGGATGCGGGACGCTAGGGGTTGGCAGATGGTCTCCTGGTGTTCCTTCTTTGTTGCAGGCCAGCAAGTCTGCGCGACGGAATGCGGACCTTCCTTTGCTTTATCGTCTCAGATCGATGCCGTATTCACATTCTTGTATGCTGGTCATGGTTGGTGTGCGCGTTTCATTTTGGTCAAAACTGATTCCAATGCCATGTCCCCGAAGGCGACGATGATGATCCCACTCATGAAGAGTAAAGGCTGAGAAGCTCGTCCAAATATCCCACTTTACGCTTCCCACATCGCACGATGCTGGGCACGTGCAACCGAATGCGGGTAGCCTTGCAACGAGTGAAGCGTTGAAGAGGCAATGCGGCGTCAAGCAGTAATAGAAGCTGTGTCCCGTTACCTTTTCGGTCCGGCCCGTGATGTTTTTTGGGCGGCAACGTCAACATACCAGTTTTCCCATCGTGCTGCATCAAACTCGGTGAGCCAGCATGGACTCGGAAGGTATGTTTCTCTGTTCTTCGCCAGTCAGAGCAGTGAATTGATGTACCTACCAGTTAAACAGTTCCATTCACGAGCAACGTCTCTCGTCGCTCAATGGGAGAAAGGAGAGGGATCCAGTTACATCGACGAGGCGATTGTTCTTGATCGTGAAGCACTAGAACTTTGCCCACCTGGCCACCCCGAGCGAGAGCTCTCATCGATTTCCCTTGCGATCCATCTCAGCAATCGTTACCATCAGCTCGGAGCGACGACAGACCTTCAGGATGCCATTATCCACTGTCGGGAAGTCCTTGAGCTTCGCCCACAAGGACACCCTGATCGGTCAATGTCTTTGAATACACTTGCAATTTGTCTGTCCTCTCGGTACAAGGTGCTCGGGGGAATGCAGGACCTCGAGGAGGCCATTGTCCTCAACCGAGAAGCACTCGACCTTCGCCCGCAAGAGCTTATGGAGCGGTCAATGTCTTTGAACAATCTTGCAGCTGACCTCTCCACTCGGTATAAGCAACTCGGCACAATAGCTGACCTCGCCGAGGCCATTATCCTCTCCCGACAAGCACTCGACCTTTGCCCGCAAGGGCACCCTGATCGATCAATGTCCTTGAACAACCTTGCCTTCAGTCTCTGTTCTCGGTACAAGTTACTTGGGGAGACAGACAACCTCAACGATGCTATTGTCCTCGATCGGGAAGCACTTGACCTTCGCCCACAAGGACACCCTGGGCGGTCAATGTCTTTGAACAACCTTGGAGTTGATCTTTACACTCGGTACGAGCTACTCGGGGAAATAAAGGACCTTGAGGAAGCCATTATCCTCGTCCGAGAAGCGCTCAACCTTCGCCCGCAAGGACATCCTCAACGGTCAATGTCTTTGACCACCCTTGCAACTCATCTCACCATTCGGCAAAATGAACTCGGTGAATTGCGGGACGTTGATCAAGCCATTTTCCTCTCCCGAGACGCAGTCAACCTTTGCCCGGAAGGACACCCTGGTCGGTCAATGGCTTTGAACATCCTCGGGATCAGTCTCACCTCTCGGTACAGGCAACTTGGGGAGATCGACGATCTCGAGGAGACCATTGTCCTTCATCAAGAAGCTCTCGCGCTCCGCCCTCAAGGACATCCTGAGCGGTCAATGTCTTTGAACAACCTTGCAGTTGAGATTTTCCGTCGTTACGAAGACCTTGGGGCGATAGAAGACCTCAACAACGCCATCGTCCTCAATCGAGAAGCACTTAACCTTCGACCGCGAGGACACCCTCATCGGGCAATGTCTTTGGGTAACCTTGCAATCAATGTCTCCTCTCGGTACCAGCAGATTGGAGGAACAGAGGACCTCCAGGAGGCCATTTTCCTCGGTCGAGAAGCACTTGACCTTTGCCCGTACCTGGATCGGTCCGCAGCTTTGAACAATCTTGCAAACAAGCTCTATTCTCACTACTGCCAGTTCGGTGCAATAGAGGACCTCTCCGAGGCCATTCTCCTGATCCGAGGAGCACTCGACCTTTGTCCGCCAGGACATCCTGATAGGTCAATGTCTTTGAACAACCTTGCACTTTATCTCTGCTCTCGGTCGCAGCACTTAGGGGCAATAGAGGACCTGAACGATGCCATTATCCTCGACCGAGAAGCACTTGATCTTCGCCCTCAAGGACACCCGTATCGGGCCACGTCTCTGAGCTATCTTGCATTCCATCTCTCCTCTCGGTACGAGCGGCTCAGGGAAATAGAGGACCTGAACGACGCCATTGTCCTCGCTCAAGAAGCCCTTATCCTGTGCCCGCAAGGGCACCCAGATCGGACAGCTTTTTTGCATGAACTTGCAGACTGTCTCTTCTCTCGGTATAAGCGACTCGGGACAATGGAAGACCTTGACGAGGCAATTATCCTTGGGCGAGATGTGGTGGCTCTTCGTCCCCTGGGCGACCCTCATCGATCAAAATCATTGGACAACCTTGCAAGTCGCCTCCGTAGTCGGTTCGCGCTGTTTAGCCAGTCACAAGATGAGGAAGAGCTGTTCAGTCTTTACACTCAACTTGTACATGTCCCCCAGATTGCTTCTCCCGGTGATCTTCCTGCCACTAAAGCATGGATCAGTGCGGCTGAAGATTTCCAGCATCCCACCCTACTTCTCGCATACGAAACATCCCTTAGATTGCTTGTCCAACATTTGGCCACTCTGCCGTCATTTCTTCAACACCATGTCGCCCTCAAAAAGCTTGCCTCGTCCCTCGCAGTAGACGCATGCTCAGCATGCCTTCGTATACGTGCTCCTCAGCATGCAGTCGAACTTCTCGAACAAGGACGGTGTGTCTTTTGGAGCCAGCTCACTCGCCTCCAATCCCCGCTTGACGATGCCAAAGTCTGTGGCCCCACCGGAGAGATGTTGGCAAACCAGTTCTCGCACCTCTCATCCCTCATTAACACTGCCCTCAATTCCCCTGGTGCAGATCAGCATGAACGGCTGTCCCATCTCAACCTCGAAATGCAGACGGTTGTCACGAATCTTCGCAAGCTGCCTGGTCTCTCACGTTTCCTTCTTCCTCCGCTCTTCGCCGATCTCCGACTCGCGGCCAGCGGGGGGCCTGTCATCATTGTGAATGCAAGCCGGTATAGCTGTGACGCACTCGTCGTCCTGCTCGATCGAGACCCCGTCCATATTCCGTTGCAGATCACATGGGACAATGTTCGTGACCTGTCAAGGGAGTTCCATACCTTGACTGTGGGCGAAAAGAGTGTACACGTGAGGGGAGAGCTCGCATCATTCTTTCGCAAACTGTGGGCAAGGATTAGACGGAAGAATGTTCATGACGTTTCAACAGAGCTCTGCGACCTGACTGTGGACGCAAAGAGGGTCGACGTGAAGAAAGAGCTCGAATCATTCTTACGGAAACTCTGGGAACAGATCGTTTCGCCCATTGTCGGTTTCCTTCAGACGACCCATCCATCCCAGTCACGCATCTGGTGGTGTCCCACTGCCGCGTTCTCTGAGCTGCCGTTGCACGCAGCTGGTCCGTATAGGAAGGGTCAACAGAATCTCTCTGATCTCTACATTTCGTCCTATACCCCAACCTTGACGGCCCTGATTCGTGCTAGAGAGCACGATCCATTGAATTCTGCAGCTAGAGGGAAACGATTCCTCGCTATCGGTCAAGCGAAACCTGTTGTCCAGAGGAAACTACTCTCCGTTGGCTCGGAACTGGACAGCATTAGGCAGTCCGTCGACGGCCTCGCTACATTCACGCAGCTAGATGGAAAGGGATCGGGATCTTCCATCTCTAGGGTGATCGAAGAGCTTAGGAGGAACGAATGGGTTCACTTTGCGTGTCATGGTCTTCCAGATCGGACACATCCCTTCGACTCCGCGTTCGCACTGCAGGATGGACGGTTGACAATCGAACGGATCACCGAGTGTGGTTTGAAGAACCCCGAATTTGCGTATCTCTCTGCGTGTCACACGACTGTCGGAGATGATTCGGATGAAGACCTTACGGATGAGGCCATCCATCTTGCGTCGGCGATGCAGTTTGCTGGCTTCCGTTCTGTGATTGGGACTATGTGGGCGGTGGGTGATGGTAAGGCGAGAAAGATCACGTCCACGTTTTATAAGCACATGGTGGACGAGTCTGGTCGTCTGGATCATACCCGCGCAGCGTTCGCGCTGCACAAGACGATGAAATATGTGCGCATACCATTCGATCAACGAATCTCATATATGCATGTCGGTGTCTAGTTGTAATGTATCCTCGTTCGCATTGTACTGTGTACAGTTAGTGACTGCTATCACATATGCAATCCATTGTTTCGGCATTCTAACGATCGGATTTTCTCTCCTTCTCGAAGATCTCACCTCTGCTTTTCATGTAGCTCCGTATCCGGTTATGCAATGCTTCCCGTTCTTGCACCTACAACGCATATTATTTGTGTCGGAATACGTTCTGGGGAGGTTATTATTATTGCATCTGAGGTGTGCCCGTATGAGTGTCAAAACGTACAAACGCAACTGACACTTTTGTTCAGTGAGGATTCAGAGAGTGCAAGCTGTAGCATTCAGTAAACTACTGTACTGAGAAATTGTACTATCACACATATGCTATCCATTATTTCGGTATTCATGCGAGGCCACCGATCCGAATTTTCCAAGATCTCACATCTGCTTTTTATTTAGCGACGTAGCCAAGAGTCCGTCTGAGATGCCTGCCATTCTCCGAGCAAATGCAATACATGTTTCCCATCAAAGGCTGGCCTGTTGACAGTGGTCCCTACCTATGATCCTCAGAACGGACCATGTCATCAACACTCTCCTTCTGTACACGATCAACACCCTCACATTGACATTATGAGAACCTCTTCTTGTTTGGTTAATTTGTAGCCTGATGGACCGACCAGGGTTCTTCGCCATCCTTGTCATCATGATCATCCCGGATGGTCGTACTTTGGTTCGTGCCGCCATATCCATTCTGGAATTTCTCGCGTCGTGCGTACAGCCCTCAGGCCAACCGACTCTTTGATCCTGATTCTGCTTCTAGGTTGAACACACGGAAGAGAGCGCCCGAAGGGCTGTCCCGACGACGAACTTGTCTTTGTCTCTCTCAAGTATGTTGAGTCAGAGTGGTGTCAAGCTTGATCAATCTTTGGTCACTGGCAGTATCCTTTCCCGTCAGCGCCTCACGGCCTTGATGGCGTTTGACTTCCCCCTTCTCCATGCCTGTCATCGAGGTCGGCAGTGATGTGTAACCAGCGCCTTGTACAGGACCAAATCGAGCGTCCGTGGGTCTCGCAAAGAGCCGCTGTGATAGGTCACCCCCATGACGTGATACGCCCGATGTGACGACGTTGACCGCCACTCTCTGAACGCTGTCATGTCACATACTTGCCGTACACGGACAGACAAAGGACACCATCGCATTTGGGCGTGTCACCGTAAACCGTAACGCCAAGGCCATGTCCATTTTGAACGATCTGATACCTATTCCTATCTGCGCGGGCGAGTGCCAGCACGCCGTCCGGTCAAGGTGGGTTTATGAGTGCTTACTTCCGGACCCGGGCCAATCGGCGCCACTCAACAGGTCTCCGAGTCTTCAAGACTTCACATTGTACCCGGGGCACGAAATGATGTATCCATGTTCCTCGAGCGAGATGCCCGTTTTGTACCCCCACGACCAAATATGTCCTTACAAGTACTCAAGTATGAAGTCGTTGGAGCGATTCCGAGACCCGGATCGGACGCGACGCCGATCTAAACGTGTCAGCGGGGATGATCGCGCCGCTGCGTCGTGCAAACTGACGGCTGGATCCGATGCGCCCGGCTGGGTTGTGCGTAGCCTTAGGGCTGGGCGGGGCCAACTTACTCATCGGCGAGTCGGAGGGTCGTTCATTGACACAACAGTCGTTCCGATCGATGGCAAGCAAGCCTGGGATCGACTCACATCCCGAGCCTTGGTGCATCTTCTTTTCATTATTGTGAAACGTTAGTTACATTCAAGTTCAGTCACGGTTCATCTTGGACCAGCCCAGTCGCACATTGGACATGAACTCCGGGTCGAATCCTACTTTTTTGTATGGGAGTAGGTCATGACGACATGCGGGCCAGGCCGGTCGTCCAAAGTTGCTGCTACGGGCAATCGATTCAAAGAGATGACGAATCATGCCTACATTTTTTCGTAATGATACAGTGGTATTCTATTAGACAGTACTATCACGCCCGAGCACAGACAACATGGCATGCAGCGCCATCGCAGACGACCCATCCTGTGCCAAAACACCCCGATCCTCCGACGCCCGATACATGGCCCCCACATATGCCCCCGCGCCAGACAAGTGCGCCACGCGCGCACACGCTGCGTGTAGGCGGAGATAATCTGGCGAGGGCCTCGGCAGGCGTGGGTCTGTGCTTGTCATAGAAAAGGAGGGTGGTAAAAAGGGCATGCCTTGTCGTGGAAACGACGTCTTGACCGTGCATGTATACGGATCGTCGTCCTACATATGTATCCCGTGAGCGGAAAGAGCAAGAGCAAGAACTCGAATAGACGTACAGAGGGCTCGAACCACACCTTGAGTTGATAAAACAGCGCACGAACGGTGTCCCAAAGGGTCATGACGTTCTCCAGACGGTGTATGCGGTCACCGCTCGACTCCTCAGCACTGATTTTCCCAAAGCGCTGCATGACTGACCAGAGCTCGGGCTCGGCTACCTCGTATCCACGTCCCGGGGGTGAACGTAAACAGTGGATAGTGTGCCTGACTCACCTTGCCCTGACTCGTAGCCATGCCATCGTCGTCATCTGGCATCGATCGAGGCAAAATGTGGGTCACTTCGAGAGGCGCAGACAACGCAATGTCCTGATCGGGCCCGTCCGCATACATTTCCACAGCGTATGCGCCTGTGACGATGCACCGGTGGTTGTCTCGTTGGAGGGCCTAGCGCACATGAGAACCGGACCGACACGTCGGATGAGACAATGGGAAAACAAAACGTACTTGCTCTCTGTACGTAGTACGTGGTTTCAGGTCTTGCTCGCGCACATCTAGATGGACGTGATGTTGGTGTCCGAGACGCGCGGTCTGGCTCTCTCAGACGCGACACGTAGCATGGAGGTGGTACTTACACACACCAAGGAAAGACCCGATACACACATCCGCCAGATCTCGAAGCCTGCCCTCCTCCCCGTCGCACCGTTGATCTCCCGACAGAGCCCGTCTCGCGACGCATCATACGGGGCTTTCCGTATCAGATACCCGAGCACCCGGGCGCGCACATGGCCCACGTGCGACGTGGCCTGAGCTTCGTATCGGAGACATGTTTGATACGCTTTTTGCCATGGGTCGTCGACGCCCATTCCTTCCGCATCCTTGAAGTATGGGAAAGTCTCTGGTAGGGCTTGCTCATGGGCCATAGCCGGGTTCACGCCGGTGAATCGTTGAATAATCCCTGAGAAAGCCGTTGTTTATACTTGAGTAGGCTTCAAATACAAACAGGAACAAATACATGGTTGAAACGACCTACGACGTACCAAGTTGAAGCAGTCTAGCTAGACATATAATACATATATACTACCAGCGCAAGACATACTACTACTACGTGCCGTCGACGAGCTTGCGCCCATCGATCGAAAACCCATTAAAGATGAGCACTAAGTACGTTGACGCGTCAAGCTAACAAAAAAGATAACAGAATATAGAGCACATACGGCAGCAACAAATCCACAGCGCAACAGATGTGACGTACAACACGGACAAACGAAAAATAAAAGACCCGTTGTCGTGCAAGCAGAAAAAAATGGGGGACAGTACAAGGATGGCGTTTTTTACTTGTAACAAAAAAAAGAAAGAGATCACATGCTGTACACCACGCGCGGCGTCAAATTGGTATTGTATGGACAAGATCGAGCCAAACATCTACTGGTTTTTGCATTCTTCTGGGTTTACGGTGCCCGCGCTGGAGCCCCCGCGACCCTTGGGAGGTCCACGCCTTCTTGCAGGAGGATCGTTGTCAGAGTCAGAGTCCTGAAAAAATGCGGAGCTAAGGTCTGCGGGTCAAACATCGCACGGGGCTAGAAGATCATACATCGTCATCGAACTGGTGGTCATCATCGTCATCCTCGTCAAGCTCGTCAAAGTCATCGTCGTCCTCCTCGAGCATGTCATATTCGAGAGCTTTGCCAGTGAAGTAGTCAATGGCACGAGGAATTATCTGTACCCGGATGAGCTCCGAGACAATAGGACGAACAAGACATCATCACCTTCTCCTTGAGATCTTCACCGATCTGGTAATCCATCTCTAGTTTCTCTTCGATTTCTTCAAGATCTTCCTCGTCCATGTCCTCGTCCTCCGCGGGAGGGGTTGGGGGAGAAAAGAAGTTGAAAAAGGAGTCGGTCGGTTTTGCTTTGCGCACCAGGCGGGTTCGGTTCGTGTCTGGTGGTAGATAATTAGCATGCCACCCAAGTTGGCTGGTGAAAGGAACCGACTTTTATTCCGCTGCTTCTTGATCTCGAACTCCTTGGTCAAGTCCTTGTCTTCCTTCCACTTGATGTCGGTACCGATCGCATGGTCATAGACAAAGTCACCAGCGTATCCCACTTCTTCCTGATAGAGATACGTCTTGACCAACACTTGATTCTCAAAGAAGTCGTTGGGGCTGAAATGGAAGCTGATCTTGAAACCGGGCTTGGGTTCGTCGCTGGGGAGGTAAGAGAGACGAATGTCGATGAGGTGTTTGAGAGCACCCGCGTCGCGTTCGGTGATGAGGTCTGAGATGCCAATGTGGTTACGGAGGGCAGTGAGCCAAAACTCTGGGATTGCGGCAGGGCCACTGGGAGGATCATTGGCGAGTGGCGTGTAGTCCGGATCATCCTTGAGCGACGCCTGGATGCCAGCATCGACTTCCTCGACGGTGGGTGCCTCCGATCCAGAGATGATGGCATTTCGTCGCTCATAGAGAGGCGTTTGAAGTTCGAGATACTGACAAAGCGAATAAGCGATTCGGTCGCGCATACAAGGAGAGAGAAACAGGTCGATGGCGTACTTTCTTCTCGAGCTCCAAGCACTCGCGTTTGTACTGATTCTGAAGTTCGTTTTGCTTGACTTGAACCCCTTTCAAGGCCTCGACGCTCTTTTTGACCTCGGTGGGGAGGCTTTCGATGTATCCAGAGCTCTTTCCGACGAGATCAGAAAGACGATTTTGGACGAGACCTAGCATGGCGGCGGCGGGAGGGAGGGTGGCATCGCCATCATCTTCTTGCTCATTATCTTCAGAGATGTCGGGGACGGTCGGACGTGACAATCCCTGTGCAATCGGTGCTTGATTCAAGGGTGTGTTCTGTGGTGTTGGTGCGGTTATATCGCCATGAGCGATGGGCAAGTTGGAAGACATGATGGCGACAACGAAAAAATAATCGAACGGATTCTCCTGCACAATCAGCACGCGCGCACACAAAAGGAAGGCAGAGCGGAGTTTCGGTCTGTGCCGGTCTCAACCAAGTCGACCAGGGTTCAGAGCTTTCCGCTGTGCATTCTGAAAAGACCCCAGCGATTACATCCTCGCGATTGTCCAATTCGTGCAGCAGTGCTGCAGATGTACGTTTTGAAGGGATCCCTATAGATCTTTTGTGCGTGCTCGCTCTGGTAAGTGACCCCATGTAGTACCAGCATGTACAGATGCGGCCTCCGTCGACAACGGGGAATGATTTCATCAAAAGTAAAAAAGGTGAGCAAAATATGCCTTGGAACAACGACTCGGCCGAACGCAACAGCGACATACTTATACTCCGCGCACACGAGACCCAGACCCGCTCAGTGCTCAACGATCCAACGCGAGTCCCTGGCACGTGCTCCACCCGGGCATGCTATCGACGAGGCAGCGCCAACCCACGTTTTTCTTGCCCGATTATCTGCCCGAATGTAGGCCCTGGGAGGTCCGGTCATTTACAATGAGACCGAGGAACAGCAAACATGTGGACTGGGCGCAGCGCTGCGTACCTCCTAGAACGAAAATATAACTCGGACTATCTTGTCACATTCCTTTCCATTGTTCGCGCTGACAGTCAGGGGTGATTGTATCCGTGACTGCGTACGCCGTTCGTTCAAGGTGTGACTTCATCCGCCCCACCAGCACAAAATAATGTACTGTTCGATCACATATCACATTGCAGCATGGATTTTATTTTCATTTCGCGGGGCCCCAGAAAAATAAAAATATTTTGGGTTACACGGCCCAGACGTCCAGGATCCAGGATCCAGGATGGTTAGATGTTCGTTTTACCCTCGCCAATGATATCCGGCTCGATTCCAAGCATGTCACGACTTTTACGTGGTCCGTCATATCCGCAGAATTGCCCAAGGAAATCTAATATCCATTTGGAAGCTTCAATACAGTACGTCATGCTTGGACGCTCATTGAAGAGCGTATTTCCTCTGTACCATCAACAATTTGAACAAATGTGATTTGCCATGTACGTAGGGCTGCGCCATTCGAGTGCATACATACAGTCACTCTGCGCACCGCGAGATGACCAGTGATTGTAATTTCTCCGTTGAGACATTACAAGGAACCAAACAAGATATCGAGATATGATGACAATGGCGGAAGGGATATAAGGGTAGACATACTCTAGCCATTTGATATCTAAAATGACTGGGGAATAGTTAAATGACAGTCTGATCGAGCCACCATCCAACTGACAATCGAACCATAACCAAGAACCCGGCGGCGACTGTCAAGCCTAATACGCACGCGCCTGAGGGATAACACCCACAGGGAGGGTGAACCAGCTCTCCTCCTTGACAAGCAGATCACTGAGACCGACGTAGTATGCGATCCAGGCCGTCAGGATACCGAATCCACCGCCAGCCTTGTTCAATGAAACATTTCCAGACCATGCACCGATCGCAAGGAGAAGGAAAGTAACGGAGAGGGCGGAGAACAGCGCGATAAGGCCAATGTTACGACGAAGGGAACCAATGCTGGAGGGAGCCTTTCAGGACCACATTCTCCGACAGATTTGTAATGACTTACAGGAACAAAAAGGTCAGGACAAACCAGGTGATCAGGTAGATACCGAGCGCGTTCTCAAGCTCATCGACAGATGTGTACGCGGAGAGGATACCGCTCCCAGGAATCAAAATAGTTGCGTATGACATCCAGAAGGCGCCATAAGAGGTGAACGCTGCATGGACCGTCAGCCAAATATGAAATTGGGATGACACAGCGTCATAGGAATAAATAGCTACACCCGCATGCAGGTCATATGACCGACGAAGCGGAGTGATCTCATGATAGAGACCGCATGGGGATCGCCGAAAGAATAGAGATAGACGTACCAGTCGCTCCAAAGGTATTACCGCGGGGGAACTCCCACATTCCCGCCAAGAATTGGGCAAGACCGCCAGAGAAGCAGGCCATGCCGACAACGACATTGGGGGTGTGGATGTTTTTTGCATTAACATTGTACAAGGAAAGAATGAATGTGGTTGATGCAAACGAGAACAGACCACTAAGGAGGGGTAAGCGCAAGACGGCGTGCAAGTATGGGCGGAACGTACAGAGCAGCCGGGTTGGCGATCTTGACTGGCCGTGGCGCAACGTTGGGTTCAGTATGGTGGTGGTGTTGGACAAATTGGGTTTGAGAAGTTCGTCCTTTCTCGACGTCTGACATGGTGGTGATGGTGGGGGGGAGAGTGAGGTACTTGGAGGAAGGAAAGAGAAAAGTTGAGGGTAACGAAACGGCACGGTGAACCTTTTATCCTTCCCGACAATAAATGCTCCGAATAGAATGACGGAGAAATGAATGCTGACACAGCAATCCAAAATGGAGTACCTTTTAGGTAACCAATCGAACCTTACATAGGCGCTGTGACAGTGGCACAGGCCACTGGCAGATCTGTCCAATCTAACGTGTGTCTTGCGGCGGTTGGGTGACTGTGAGGATTCATGATTCCAAAAACTGGTCGAAATGCGCTCCGCTATCCCTCCGATTCACAGTCTTGGCAAATATCAATATTCGACTTCTGAACCAACTCGCTTAACCGAGACGCGAATACGCCCGCTCGCAGTTGAATACTGTCATTGAATGGCACGCGTCTCTGAGGATCACAAAGGCTCGCGCGCCCAAGGCAAAAGTGCTTGGGAATTGATGCCCACAGTGTCGAGAACCTGCAGTGCGCAACTAAGTTTTGTCGCAAATGTCAAACCGATGGAAGCTCTTGGCAGGTCGGCAAATTGAAAAATCATTTTACGCGAAACGCACTGCCGGCTCCCATCAACGCCGTCACAAGACTCACAACGCTCATCTTTCCTACCTGAGCAACGTCAGATCTCCAATTTCCTTCTTTCTTTGCTCGTGGAGCGTGCGTGTCCGTACGGCGTTGAATCACCATGCCAAGCGTTTTTGCTGGTATAAAGGACTATTAAAGGGCCAACATTCATTTCTCATTCGCGCGGCAGGGTTGGCTCCCAAGGTACGTTGATCCTGAAGGCTGACATGAGGCAACAGCAACAGCATATGTCGGCAACGTCAGTGTTGTTGTTGTCGCTTGCGAGCGCCCCCACCCCATTTCCACAGCCCGCTGGCCAATGGAGCCGGACAGTGGACACTGACGGCGTAGTGACTAGTCGAGGACTGTCACGTGCACTGAGGCTTGAACGTGCCTCCACATGAATGCTGGGTAGAGTGCATGTGAACGAGGCCCAGGGCAAGTACAAGAAACGGCGACGCGGGTATCGTACTTCATTACGACCAGTGCCTGCTGGCTACAGGGACTAGTATCCCGCAGCGCCAGCGCTCAGCCTGGAGACAGGTGTATGTCGCGCGACAACTCTCTTTTTTAAATTCCCAGTACCTTCCAAATTCGAGGGGCCCATCAATCCGGCTGATCAATCGATCACATATGTACCGACGCTTCCCTAAGCTCGATCGAGTATTTATTCTTTATCTTCCGACTCGGAGTCCCCCGCATTCGCTGCGCCCGCGGATTGTGCGGCTTGGTCGACTTCCACAGCTGCCGTCGGTTTCGTTTTCTGACCAGTTCGAACTTCGACGGGTGCACCCCGTGACCGAATTCAAGGGTTGCATCTCGGTCTTCTGGGGGGCTCGGCACCGACCCGAACGTGGTGTCGACTGCAGCCCATCTTTCCCATCTTTTGTGGGTGACGTACCCCAGTCGTGTGCCGCTCCGCTGGTAGTGTACTTCAATCCCATTGACAGTCCCATTGACAGGCGTTGAAACAATCTCGAACCGATCATCGAGAATGAAGCGTTTCAGCCACGCCAGCGAGCATGTTACCACGACGGCATCCTAGGCGTTTAAAAATGTCTAGGCTTCGGCTAGAGCTGTCTTCTAGTTTACTTACATAATCGTGACAGACATCCATTTCCCACCGAGAAGTGATCCCACGTTTGCCTGGAGAGAATTCGGCAGTGTTGGATTGTGATGCTGGTACAAACGTGGATTGAAAACGAGATCACTCGATCGGTCAGAAGCAACAAGTGCATCCAGTAAATGGGGAAAACCACCTGTACTAAGTGAAACGTTCCGAACCTCGGGTGAAATCAGCCCGTCACAAAGCGCGAAGCGAGAGAAGACAGCTGCAAGATGAGTCAGCTCACTCCTTGCAGTGCCAATGGCGTACGCATTGACTGCCATAGTATGACAGCCATGTCATGATGGTAGGCTATTGTGCCAATCGGCTTTTCCCGAGCAAGTCTAGGACCTCCTAGGACTCGCACTGCTTCCTTTGACAGCGCTTCAGCTCGTTTTCTGTGTCCGCGTCACCGTCATTGGCATGTAGCATCGCATGTCCAGCATTTCAAATTTTCAATGGGTGTCTAGATTCTAACTGTCAAATCGGTGGCACAGTGTTTGCATGGAACTAGGGTCCCTCCACGGAGGCCCGTCAAGTAGGTTAGAAAGGGGTTTTTTTTTTCCGCTCACTGTCAGAAATCGGGTGGAACGTCCGCCACAGACACGATGACAATCACCCTGACACCTGAATGCGCTTGTCTTGCACAGCGACTGCTGGTCGAGTTTGCGCTCGGTAAGTACTTGTGGAGTCACACAGACGCGGTATCATGATTCATGATGAGTTGTTCTCGAGAGTGAGTGGGAGATGCTGGTCAGTGGCCATTCTATCCCTCTGGGGTCTGTCCGAATATCCGAGACTGCGTACATGTTGACGTGAAGGACAGATATGTGTCCAGGCCACAAGCTAGAATTGATTATAAAGATATTTTCGTTCCACTGGAGGTCAGACATTATCGATCTCGTCTCCGTTCAAGTGAAGAACGGCCGACATTTCACCACCAGTCACTCGCATAGGGCACGCGATGCATCTCGAACTACATGGGCTCTCGCTGCGACTCGGGAACGGGCCCTTTCGAATCATGGAAGATTGGTAGTCGTTAACCACCAATCATCGCTGCAAACAGCATGTTTTTCGCATGGCCTGTCGCTCGACCATGGGTCCGTCGTGCACGGTACACGTCTCGCGCGCCAAAGTCCGTGTTGTTTGTGCCTAGGCTCGTGGCCTCCGTCCGTCATGGTCAGGCTTGTTCCGCTGCCTCTGCTTGCCGCTAAACACGCGTTTGTAGCATGGAATAGATCTTTTTTACGTCTTCGTCCGTTCGAGCTAGATGCACCCAGGACATTTATGGCTAGTGTGAGTCATTCTCCATTTAGTAACTGAGGCTTGAAAAAATTCTTTGAACTGGCTTTCATTTCCGCTGCATTACACTATCGAGTACAGCGGAAGAGCGGGAATGTGGTATATTGATTGCCGAAAATCACAAGCGCAACTAAAGTAGAACGATTCCCCCGGGTCGTGGTGAGAGGAAAGGATCGCTCGGTACTGGTGCGGCGAATCACTGACATTCATTTAAACTAGCTGCTTTGTATATTTCGCTTCCTAGTGCTACAAAAAGTACAACAATTTGCATACAGGTGCTTCGAGAGTCAAAATCATGGGAGGGCAGATCTAACCAAAGAGTAGATGCAACGTCAATACAGTCATCGTGATGAACATGAGAATATACTGCGGGATAAGGAACATCGAGAGATGTTGTGCGTTGCCCGTTCCAGAATAGACTTGGGTCAAGAGAACCTAGCAGCAATCCAAGTGTTGGAACGTCGTGACAAGATCCAATGATACCCACGACGTTGCTTACCTGAGTCATCGCCGTTGGTAAACAGGACAGGAAGCCGTACGCTGACGATGAGTGGAGCTCCTAAGAGGAACACAAGGACGTACATACATATGAATCGCAGCACTTTGTCGTTGGTGTCTAAGATCCCCACTCTGGTCAATCCTTGGGTGATGAGTACGCCAAAAACGGGCATGATGACCAGTCGTCCAATGTCAATGCGACGACTGCTCCGAGTGGAAGGGATGGAAGGCGTCCACCGGGGATTTCCATCCTTGCGATCGCCAAGCCAAGAATCATTAACCCTAAGGGAACCGAGGCACCCCCGATGAATGCTGTCGTTAATATGATTGCAAGCGGGGGCTGACCATCCGGTGAAGAGGGTATATTTACGCCCGGAACATCAGGGACAAATAATGCTTTGAGAACGGGAATGTCGGATACGATAAACGACCCGATGATGGAAAGTGAACAAGGCATAGCGAACGTTTGAAGGAAGCTAGATCCAACTCGAGCGAGACGGTGGAAAAGAGGGGCAGCAGGTTCGTTTTTCGTCTCTGCTACTTCGGTTGTGCGTTGGGCGCGCTTCGTTTCCAACGTAGCGCCATCTCGTAAACTTGGTGGATCTGAGAGTTGGTGCGTCGGAGCAACCAACTTCTCGCCATCGTAGGCACTATTTTCTGCTTGAGAGCTTCTTAGAAAATACAGCCCGCGGAATGATATAAGAACGCGCTCGATCGCTGCACCAAGATAGTTGTGTTTAGTTTTCAAGTGCTCCCTGCACGTTCTCGTCGGGTACATCCGGTCCCTGGAAATCCATTGCCACCCAATTGACGCCTCCGAGTGGAAAAAGTGTAATCTTGTGGATAACACTCCATCACTTAGAATAAGGAATCATTGATGCATACACACCATGAACATGTGTGTGAAGACTACGATGTAGGCAACCGCCAACTTGAAGTTTTGATCCGATGCACCATTGAATGGAGCAGCAGCCGTGAGGTGCATCATTGGCCAGGACTCAAGATCCCAATGGGGAACTTAACTGTCTTAACTGTCCGGATCGGCGGCACGTCGTTTGCATGGAAGCTTCATCCTGAGCCTTGCACAACGACAACGTGCAGGTTAATCAGGGCGCATCTGTGCTCGACTTCTCGGGTTAAGTGTCTGACCTCTGTGAGCAAATCCCATCCCAATTCGGGTAAATATCGTCGGGACAGCCCTTTGGGCACGTTGAAATGCCATCTTCCGTGCGTTCAACCTAGAATCATAGAGTCCGTTGGGCTGAGGGCTGTACACACGACGCGAGAATAGATACGGTGGCACAAACCAAAGTGTGACGAACTGTGATGCTGACAAGGATGGCGAAGAACCCTGGACGAACCATCAGGTATACGGGTCAACCAAATAAAAAGAGGTTCTCAGATGTCAATGTGTGGGTCCACACAAGGAGGGTGTTGATATGGCCCGTTCTGAGGATCACAGGTAAGCACCACCATCAACAGGCCCATACTTTGATGGTTACGTGTCTTGCATATGCGAGAATCGAGGCATCTCAGCCGAATTGATTATGGAGTTGGATGATTGAAAGCAGAGATGAGATCTTGGAAAGGGGAGGAAGTTCGGATCGGTGGCCATGCATGAACGCCGAATCAATAAATAGCATATGTATGGTAGTAGCTGACTACATAGTAATCAGGGGCGCATGCACTGACACGAGCTGATCAACGTCTGCTTACAGTCCTCTAGCTGCCTCGAGCTACATACATCCGGCGAAGGTTGTCCGATGTTTGAGATCGATTAGGGTGGCCAGGTGGGCAAAGGGCGAGTGCTTCCTGGCCATGGACAATGGCTTGATAAAGGTCTTGCAATTCCCCGAGTCGATCATACCGATCGGAGAGATGAGCTGCAAGACTATTCAAAGGCATTGTCCGATCAGGGTGTCCTTGCGGGCGAAGGTCAAGTGCTTCTCGAGCGAGGACAATGGCCTCCTCAACATCCTCTATTGCCCCGAGCTGCTTGTACCGAGAGGAGAGACAATCTGAACAGGTGTTCAAAGAGATTGACCGATCAGGGTGTCCCTGCGGGCAAAGGGCAAGTGCTTCCCTGGAAAGGACAATGGCCTCGTCGAGGTCCCACATTGCCCCGAGCCGATCATACTGATGGGAGAGATGACCTGCAAGAGTGGTCAGACACGCTGGCCGATCAGGGTGTCCTTTCTGGAAAAGGTCAAGTGCTTCTCGGGAGTGGACAATGGCCTCATCGAGGTCCTGCATTTCCCCGAGCCGATGGTACCGATCGGAGAGATGGGCTGAAAGACTGTTCAAAGATAATGGCCGATCAGGGTGTCCTTTGGGGCGAAGGTCAAGTGCTTCTCGGGCGAGTATAATGGCCTCCTCGACGTCATCTATTGCCCCAAGCTGCTTGTACTGAGAGGAGAGACAATTTGAAAGGGTGTTCAAAGAGATTGACCGTCTGGGGTGTCCTTGCGGGCGGAGGGCGAGTGCTTCCCTGGCGAGGCCAGTGGCCTCGTTGAGGGCCTGCATTACGCCCACCTGCTTGTACCGAGAGGAGAGACATTTTGAAAGATTGTTCAAAGAGACTGACCCATCAGGGTGTCCTTGTGAGCAAAGGTCAAGTGTTTCCCTGGAGAGGACAATGGCTTCGTCGAGGTCCTGCATTGCACCGAGCTGTTCGTACCGAGAGGAGAGATAAACTGCAAGGTTGTTCAAAGACATCGACCGATCAGGGTGTCCTTGCGGGAGAAGGTCAAGTTCTTCTCGGGCGAGGACAATGGCATCGTCGAGGTCCTGCATTGCCCCGAACCGATCGTACCGATCGGTGAGATGACCCGCAAGACTGTTCAGTAAGAATGGCCGACGAGGGCGTCCTTGCGGACAAAGGTCAAGTGCTTCTCGGGCGAGGGCAATGGCCTCCTCAACATCCTGGATTGCCCCGAGCTGCTCGTACCGGAAGGAGAGATGAACTGCAAGGTTGCTCAACGATATTGAGCGATCCGAGTGTCCTTGGGGCCGAAGGTCAAGTGCTTCTCGGGCAAGTGTAATAGCCTCCTCGACATCCTGCATTGCCCCGAGCTGCTTGTACCGAGCGCAGAGATGAACTGCAAGGTTTCCCAAAGGCATTGAGCGATCCGGGTGTCCTTGCGGGCGAAGGTCAAGTGTTTCTCGGGAGAGGGCAATGCCGTTGTTGAGATCCTCTATTTCCCCGAGCTTCTCGTACCGGGAGAAGAGATCACTTGCAAGGTTATTTAAAGAGATTGATCGTTCAGGATGTCCTTGCGGGCGAAGGGCAAGTGCTTCTTTATTGAGGAAAATGGCCTCGTCGAGGTTGTCCATCTCCCCGACCCAATTGTACCGAGTGGAGAGGTGAACTGCAAGGTTGTTCAAAGAGATTGAGCGATCCAGATGTCCTTGCGGGTGAAGGTCAAGTGCCTCTCGGCCGAGGACAACGGCCTCCTCGAGGTCCGCTATTGCCCCCAGCTGTTTGTAGCGATTGCTGAGATCAATTGCAAGCGAAATCAATGAGATATCTCGCTCGGGGTGGCCGGGTGGGCAAAGTTCTAGTGCTTCACGGTCAAGGACAATCGCCTCGTCGATGTAACTGGTCCCCCCTCCTTCCCTGAATTTATCGATGAGAGATGTTGCCCGAGAATGCAACTGTTCAACTGGTAGGTACGTCATGTCACTGCTCTGAATGACGAAAGACAGAGACAAGTACCTTTTGAATCCATGCTGGCTCACTGAACTGGATGAAGCAGGGATGGTTTGGGGAAACACTGGATTTTGACTCGTTCCCCCAAAAGAAGACACCCTCAGGGGACCCGAACGGCCGGAAGGTCCAAGGTTTTAGGTTCGAAAATGTGTGGAATGGCGGGCGACGTCGTCTGTGTACGCCAAGGTCTCAGTATGTACAGTAGTTCACACGCCGGGTGACACCGCACCCTCGGGCTGATGATTCAAGCCCGTCTCATATACTCCCAGCTAGAGGACTCTCCTCCCAATCTATAGGTCGTGTCCGGTGTCCCCTCGCATTCTTACTAGGGGCCGGCTGGGACCCTGCTTGCAATTGGGGACGATGGATGTTTACCACACGAACGAGTATCATGATGGACTGAGGTTTCGTGTGTGTCAATCCGGAGTCTATTGTTCCCTCTATTGAACATTCCTCCCAAGTTACCTGTCGTAAATGAGGTGCGACCCCTCTCTAGTACTAAATTCGAAGGTCCTTTTAGTAATCCGGATGGTTTGGCCAGATCTCCCACCCAATGGTGGGTGATAGTTCTCTTCATCCTTGTCAAAAAACTCCTTGGGATTGGCACTAGCATCGCACACGGTTGCAGCGGATTTGACGTCTTTGGGAAGCGGAGAAGTGGGCGTCACGAAACTCCACTGCAGACTGCAGTGTGGACGTGCTGCCACGACCCACCGCTAGGACCTATAACTACATCAGCTTGCTATGACCTTGGCTCAGTGGAGTCTGGACGAGAACATACGCAAGAATCGGAATGGATTTTGCCACGTAAGGAAGTACATGTGGACAAATTTCACCCGAAGCTAGGTCAATGACCTTGGCAAGCAAGGTGACACTGTGTCTTCGCTTGGCGAAAATCCAATTCAGCTGTCGTAGTAGCCTACTAGTATGGCGCGGCTCTGCGCGGCTAGCCTGAGATCTCACAGGGAGGACTGCTGAATCACTGCTCGTCGCCATGGCCGACGAGGAGTACGACAATGCCCGGATCGCCAGCACAATGTTTGCATGGAAGCTCCATTACCCGAGCCTTGTACAACGACAACGTGCATGTTAATCAGGATGCATCTGTGAGTAACTTATCCGATCCTAGTAACTCGTGTAATTCGTATAACCCGATCTTCTTTGCTGCTCAGAAGCTGGGGAACGACCGTCAGGGACACAAACATTTAGTAACTCGCTTGTCTCCAGTGCGCAGCGACTTCCGATCGAGTTGCCCCGGTTGTACCTCAGTGTCGTACTTGCCTCAAGAGTCAATAGAAACCTTGAGATATCCTTCCGAACCCGAATATCCGAAGCTGCGTGCATGCTGACGTGGAGGACAGAAGTGTGTCTACGCGCCTCCGAAGGGAATGCATTTTGTGAACCCTAAAGTGGGCAGTGTTCAAGGTGCACGCTCAAAACTATTTCTGAAGCTGAACAGTGAGTTCTCTTTCGCGTGCGTTTGATGGTAAGCGAGGGAAGCGATGCTTTGTACATCGGAACGAGGTGGTGTAGGCTTGATCATCCACTTCCCATCCGTAGCGACGACTTCTCGGAGGACAGACAACATCGATTTCGTCCCAATCAAATGACGAACAGCCGACATTGCACCACCGCACCACCAACTCCGTGGTTATGAGTAGTATGAGCTACTCCAACTGGCAAGGACTTGGGTAAATTGTGCTCCAAGGCACGTTTTGATCGCGATGAGTGGGGAGGTTCGCTCGGTACTGGTGCGGGTGCGGGAGAATTCTTGAACTGACATTCATTTAAGCTGCTGTGCACTTTTCACTAGTACTACTATAACAATTTGTATACATGTGCTTCGAGCATGGGAGTCGAGAATCATGGGAAGACCGATCTAACTAAACAGTAGATGCAATGTGTACGCCGTCAATGCAGTCATCGTAACGAACATGAGAATATACTGTGGGATGAGGAACACCGAGAGATGTTGCGCATTACCCGTTCCAGAATAGACTTGGGTCAAGAGAACCTAGCAGCAACCCAAGACGTGTTGAAACGCAAGATCCGATGATACACACAAGGTGCGCTTACCTGAGTCGTCGCCGATGGCAAACAGGACAGGAAGCTACACGATCATGATGACTTGGAGTTCGTGAACGAACGCAGGAAGGATGACGTACATGCATACGAATCGCAGCACGTTGTCATTGACATCTAACAACCCCGCTTGGGTTAATCCTTGGGTGATGAGTACGCCAAAAACGGGCATGATGACCAGTCGTCCAATGGCCAATGCGGAGGCAGCTCCGAGCGGAAGGGATCGAAGACTGCCACCGGGAACCTCCATCCTTGCTAGCGCCGAGCCAATAATAATTAGTCCTAATGGAATTGAGGCACCTCCTATGAACGTTGCCGTGTTTAATATAATGGCTAGGGGGGGTTGACCGTCCGGCGCGGTTGTCATGTTCACCCCTGGGACATCAGGGACAAATAATGCTTTGAGAGCGGGGATGATGGATATGATAAACGACCCGATGATGGAAAGCGAACAAGGCATGATGAGTGTTTGAAGGAAGCTGGATCCAAGTCGAGCGAGGCGGCGGCGAAGAGGTGCAGCAGGTTCGTTTGTGGTCTCGGCTACTTCGGTAGTGTGTTGGACAATCGTCGTGCCCGCCGAAGTGGGGTCATCGTGTAAACCAACGGACAGACTTGGGGGATCTGACAGTCGGCGCGTTGAAGCTACCGCCTTCTCGTCATCGTAATCACTGTTGTCTTCTTGGGGTCTTCTTGGGAAAAATAGCCCCTTTGATGAGATGACAGCGCGCTCGATCGCTACACCAAGATACTGGTGTTTGGTTTTCAACTGCTCCTGCACGTCCCCGTCAATTACGTCTGGTCCCTGGAAATCCATTGCCACCCAATTGAGGCCCCCGAGTGGAAAAAGTGTAATCTGTGGATAATGCGTCATATAGTAATAGATAAGGGAGATTTAATATAAGCATACTAAGAACACGAGATTAAAAACGGCAATGTAGGCAACTGCCAAATTTTGATCAGATGCACCATTGAATGGAGCGGCAGCCGTGAGGCTCATGAGGACGGACAATGCTTGAGAGGGGTACATCATTTGCAAGCCTGACGTATGTGCAATGGTAGACATGGACTTACGAATGTCTCCAACATTGCCCCATCCACCAGCAACCAGGATTCCATATCGAAAGCGATGTGGGACCCAAAAGACTTGCTTGATTATGCACGACATGGCGATGCCAATCGCTTCGTACAGTAGTGCGACCAAGACGATTGGGCCTGGAAAGATGTCCGGTCGGTACTGCTATGACCCAGAAAGAGAGCGCTTACTTACCAAGCGCGCTGACGTTGGAAGAATTGAAGACCGGGACGATTCTAGAGAACAAGAGACTTGGGAGAGTGATGTTCTACTTTGTTGAGCGCTCTCGTGTCTTTGCAAGCAGACACAACTTACGAGTGCAATTTGTCCGGTACTGCGGGCTGCCAGAGGGGGGAGGAGTCCTGCTTTGGTAATGATAAAGCCGCCTGCAACACATAGAAACCTGTCCAACAGAGAGTGGTCAGTCGGGCTGGAAAATGCAGATCAGTGAAACGTACAAGCGGATGAGTGGTTGAGCAGACACCCAGATGAGCTCGCTAGCGGGAATCATGAAATGCAAAATCAGGAGGCACTGAACCCTGGGGTCAGGAGGTCCAGGTTTAAGTACCGTGCAGAGATGAACACGGCATTATCGACCAATCCATGGGAATTTTTTCAAGTACCCCGATAGATGCTTGCAGAAGACTATAAGATACCTTCTCAGATAGCAGTGGTAGATCGGCTGTGACATCGACTCGAGCACATGGTAAGACAGAACCTCGATTGCAGGATATAAAAAAGTCGGACACGGACACCATTCTACATTTCCCTTGGACACATTTCAGGGTGTGCCTGGTGATTCCGAGAGCACCACCTCTTGGAGATAATCTGAGACATGTCGCATGTCATGGACATGATCTCTTGAGGTTGGGCGCCGGGTGTTGGGTGCTAATTCTAGATGTGTCAAAATTGGTTTCGTATTTAGTCATATGCAGTAGATAGCAGGGTAGTCTCGGACCGGACGTTTGGACTGCACCTCAGGAATTTGAGGGCACGGCCTTCAGTGCCGTATCAGGCCCGAGGGTCCTAAAACGTCTGGTCACAAGACTACCACGACGGCATGTACCATTTATAGCGTGCTATGAGCCAAAGTGGGATAGGCTCCAGGAGAACCTTACATCTACAAATGTTTGAGTCGTGCGTCAGATTAAGTGTCGAGCATACTTGCCAACCACATCCATACAGCCTCGATCCAGTTCTTCGGTGGCGGATCGTCATGGCTAGCAACATCGTTAAAAGGGAAAGCTTATGAAAGCAAAACGAAGACGGACGTAACAGCATCGATTTCGGCCGTGCCTGATTTGAAGTCCATCTCGCTGGCTTTGACGAGATGCACTCCAGTAATCACTTTTGCAGATACATAAAGGACCGGAAAGAGCATGATTGGCAGATAATTGGTCACGAAGGTCACCGTAGACCATTCATCCCTCAGAAAAACCTCCCAGGCACTAAACTGTCGTAACCAATCGGTGACAGACAAGATCCAGAAATCATGAATGACACACACGAGAACAACGGGGGAGAGGAAACGCACAATCATAGCGACAGCGGATGCGTAAATGGCCCACCAAGCTGCGTACGGCTGAAGTCTCGACGTGTATGGGAGCTTCTTCCTATCAACATTTTACGCACGCAAGCCACTGTAGAATCGGAGGTAGATAACACCGATCCCAAACCATGTGGTCAGCCCACAAGTTGCAACCATGCTAGAGAACCAACTGAAAACCATCCCGGAGCTGTTGTTCCCTATGGCCATGTACGCCAAAAGTGAAAAGCAGGCACAAAATGCCACAGAGACATAAGGCAACCCAGACCGGGATATGCGCAAGAAGATCTTGGGAGCACTGTGAGAAGCAGCAAGACCGTCTGAATAAATCCAAGGTCAGAATAATGGCAATAAGTATAGAATAGTTGGGCAATACATAGTCCCCGGGATGCAATGTAAAGATCACTGGAAGCGGCGGACCAAGCTGAAGACAACACAGCAGCATTGACAATCTTAAAAAAACTGTCCAGCTAGCATAAACAAGGAAATCAAGGTCGCAACATACTGATGGGAGACCTTTGATGCCGGCCTGATTGATAGCAATGACGAATGGCGCTGCTGACGCATTCTCGGAATTGATGTCGAGCAAAGGGTTGTTTGACGGCACCAGTAGTCCAATGACGAACACACCACCAATATAGAATACGAGAAGGCGGAAATATACCCTTCGGACTGCTTTTGGGACATTACGACGAGGGTTCTTGGCTTCGGCTGCTGCCATCTATCATCAACGGTAGGCTTCATAAGAGATGGATCATGGAAGGAATGGTAGGAAACTACCTCCGCACCAACATACGAGAATGCTGCTTGGGTGACGACACGGGACCATCCAAGGAAATTACCCTTCACACCTCCTATGCCGTCAAAGTTTACGAAAGGTCCCGGATTCTTCCAGTATCGAAAACCGATACGATCGTGATTTGGTCCTCCACCCAGGTCAAGGACAATGCCTAAGGTGATCATCCCAGTGATTGTGATTACTTTGATCGAACTAAGTGGAATCAGAAGGGAACCCAACTTGCGCGGAACTCATGCACTGACCAAAACCAGAACTCTGCTTCTCCGTACGCCTCTAGACAGTCGACGACCTCAGCAAAGAGACGTCTTTATCATACGAAGCACTCACCAACCCCGAGAATGTTGATGCTCACAACAACAACCAAACACATCGTGATCCAGACAGCGTTATTAACCTTATGGTCCCAAAAGTCAAGAATAGTTGCAGCGGCGGTCAATTCAGCTGAAGAGTCATCAACACATATGAATGTTGAGTGAAATGAATAGCTACCGGGTAAAGTCAGCTATAACATCAGGCAATGAGAACGGGTAAATATACGAGAAAAGGTAATCAATACCGTCCAGTTGTACCACAAATTCCATCCCATTGCAAAGGCAAAAGCCGGATCAACGAAGCGTTCGGCGAGCTTGATGTGACCACCCGCCACGGGGAGAAATGCAATCATTTCACCAACTGTGATCTATCAAGATGTAAGCTCACTGCGTGGCTGCCCTCACAGTAGCTTACCACGACAGAGTAACAAATTGTTCCAACAAAGATGTAGCCCAGCAACATCCCGACGGGACCACCATTCATCAAGGCGGAGGCGGTTCCAAGAAACAGTCCGGTACCAATAACGCCACCGATGCTAGGGACATTGACGTGTGCATTGACGAGAAAGTGCATGTACTAGTACATACCTTATCATAGCCACATGGCGATTCTTCAGCTTGCGACTCAGTGGGGTGAGAGTTGCATGCGTACCGCCGCCGGTTTCTGCAGATTCCACCTCTGCGTTGAGTGTGGATTTCTTCTCTGCAGTGTCGCCTCTAAGCTCATGGTGTGTCGGTAACAAGGTGGGCAGAGCCTTGGCTGAATCTCGGTTCGTTAAATAAGAGTAGTTCGCGGAATGCCGGAATGGCCAAATCTCAGATTTTTGGTGGCCGCTAGTTGCGCTATGTATGGTTGCGCCAACACCATTTTGAACCTGTGGAACCGAGAAATTAGAATGCAACAAAAAGAGTCTCGAGGGCAGACATCCTTACTGATTCTCTCAATTGTAGTTCGAGAAAAGTCGCGGATACAGTAACGGTAGGACTCGGACCCTTCTAAGAGGATTGCTCGACTGGCTCGTGCTGTTCCGAATAGTTTCAACAGGTGCAAGTCTGAATCACGTGGCCAGCGTTGATTGCGCTCACCTGAAAACATTTTGGAGCGACCAGCTGGGCCGCGTTCTAACTTCCTTAGGTTCCAACTCCGTTGAACTGGTACACGACAACTTCAGACAGAAACCACCGTGCAAATGCAAAGATAAGTTGTCCATGAGCTGTCTAGTCTCACGTTCGTGGGCTTTCTTCTTCCTTCCAAGTCTAACGCGGATTCATTTATTCTCGCAACAGTCTTCACTCGTCGGATTCACCCCGGTTGCATTTGGAGTGCAGTTACTGTGACGTGGGGGGACCCGATGACGGCCTGTAGGTATGTGAGTGCTCCCCGACACGCAATTCAAAACTACTTGATGTTTTTGACAAGGTAGCAGGGTCCAACGCACGCGCTGCGCCCACGATACTATGCGTGCTCTTATACAATCTATGAGGAACTATCCGACCCCTGTTCCAGTGACACTGGTGTTAACAGATACTTGTTCTTCCCATTTATCTCTACATCAAAATTAATGATGGCGGAACACCAAGCATTGGAAACCCGATTCACGGCATTCAAGTTGTTTTTTTACTGAAGTTCAGAAAGTCTATGGATTGCATATGTGATAGCAGTCAACTACACAATCCGAATGAGGATACACCACGACTAGGCGCCGAGATGGATATGAAATCCGTTGATCGAACGATATATGCGCAGATTTCATAGTTTTGTTCAGCGCCGGCGCTGCGTGGGTGTGATCCAGACGACCAGACTCGTCCACCATATGCTTATAAAACGTCGACGTGATCATCGCCGACGCAAGATGGATGACCTCGTCTGAACTGTCTGATTCTTCTCCGACAGTCGCATGATACGGAATCCAGACAGTACGTCTTATACTTGTGGTTCATTCTGAGTCCTCGGGGCATGCATGCTTATGAAACGAATTAAACAGAGATTAGGGGATCCGGAAAGGCGAAGATTGCAGGCTGCCTCTTGCACTAGGAAAGCCTTGGACGGTGAGAGTGCAACGCGAAAGAAGGCATTGTGATGCTGTTTGTACAACGTAGGAGGACACCTTCGTATCGGTTTCGTTCCCGGAAGTTATGGTATGAGGAGGTTATTGACCCATTCGCTCGGACGGACGGATATTATATTATAACGTACGGCACAGAATAGAAATGTCGCGGGGCTTTGAAGCAATAATGAGACACAAGGAGAGGCTTAGCGAGGGCATGGTCCGTGGGATGCAAACGAGCGTGATGGAAATGTCGAACGTTGGGAGAAAGCCTGGTGAAAGAATACATAAAATCTATTCTGAATCGGTCAGAGAAAGGGAGCGTATGTCAAAACACAACTGTGTACCTTTGTCCCATTCCTGTGCGAGGGTTAGAGTATCGTTTTGGTGGAGGCTCTCTTGGGTAAGGGTGACAACAAACCAGGTGACGCATGATGGCCGCGCCTGAGACGACCATGACCGAAAGGACGCAGATAACTGAGATGTTGAGAGGGCACATCAGCGAACACGGAGCAGAAGCGAATGCCGTTGTAGGTGGCGCAATCCACGCCGCCCAGGGAGCGTTAGTCCATGGACTGGTTGGGCCATATTCGAATGTCCTGGGAGAAAGTCAGAGCAATGTGTTGAATTGGTCACAATCGTCATAAATTTGACGGCGAGCGTTTTCCGTAGTTAATGCGGATGGTGTCGTGGACGAGGCGCGTGCCCTACCTGCCACATTGTCAGAAAACCCATAGAGTTCAATTGTGCCCGGATGGCTGAACCCTCAAGCCATCATCGGATCGGAGAATGTTAACTGTGCTCCGCATCCAACCGAAGTGAATGCAATGGATGAAAACTTTCGCTAGAATAGGTGGATTCGCGTTGTGAATGGGCTTCATCCAAAGAGCGCATCCTGAAGGTGACCGTATCGAGAGAAGGCGGCTCGACGGGATCTTGCTCTTGCCGGCCACCGGTATCGCGTCCGGTCAGGCACCCATCGAGGGAGTTTTTCAGTGCGAGGTTCTGTGTGAGGACGGTTCGACCGAAGTTTTTGATCACGTGAAAGTCGTCCGAAAGGTGTCCAACGGTGCATCCGTGTCGCGTGTCGGTCGCACGTACGTGTTGGCTACCCATTTGACGCGTAAACTGCGTAGTCGAGTGTACGGATCCAGATTCCCACTCCGATCGGCAACTATGACGTCGACAATGATGAGCATCATGTTCGGATTCTTCACTCCAACAGTCAGATGAACCTGAGACAGAAAGCAGCATGCAAACGTGTTGAAGAGTCGTATGCCGAGAGCGGGACGCGAGCGATGCGGAACGATCGACAGATGTTGTTCGTGATAACGGACAAGGTACAGTACACACGAGTCGCGAGATAATCTAGGTAATTACGTAAGCGATAACAGAGCGAACGATTCTACTCTAACAAAACGCAAAGGATAAGCTGTCCAATCTCACGTTTACATAAGTTTTCTTCTTCCTTGAATGAGGCGCGTTGCGCAGTCACAACGCGGATCCATCTATGTATTCTCGCGACAGTTTTCGCTCGTTGCATTCACCCCAGTCGCGTGTAGTCAATGTGGTGGGACCCGATGACGGCCTGCAGGTATGGGAGCGTCCCGACATAAATCCAACCACATGATGGTTTTGACAATGTGACAAGGTCCAACGAATGCGCCGCGTCCACGACACTATGTGCGCTCTTATACGAGCTACGAGACACCAGAGTCGATCCGAATCCGCCTGTTGTGACACTGGTGCCAACAGATATTTGTTTATCTCTGCCTCCTCGGATACAGAACGGCAAGAATTGGAAACTGGATTCCAGGCGTCGCTTCTCTGCTGAAGCTCAGCAAGTCTTCGCGACGGACTGATGTCATGTTCCCGTTCAGTGGTAGGTGTATATTTTGTTTGGTTCCATCTGATTCCAGTCTGACACGCGTATTCAGGAGGAGGAACTAGATACGTCGACGAGGTGATCGACCTTGATCGTGAAGCGCTGGAACTTTGCCCACCTGGGGACTCTGAGAAAACCACAGTCCTTGACAGAAAAGCCCTCGGCCTTCGCCCGCAAGGACACCCTGGTCGGCCGCAGTCATTGAACGACTTTGCAGATCATCTCTCCTCTCGGTACAGCCAACTCGGGTAAATGCGGGACTTCGATGAAGCCATTATCCTTTAACGAAAAGCCCTCAACTTTCGCCCGCAAGGACATTCTCATCGGTCGTGGCCACGTAACTGCATGGAGGTGCATCATAGGCGGGGACGCATGTGCTCTGGGTAGCCCTGGACTCGCGAATGTCCGAAACATTGCCCCATCCACCGGCCACCAGGATTCCATATCAAAAGCAATGAGGAACCCAAAAGAATTGCGTGATTATGCACGGCATGCCGATGCCGATCGCTTCGTACAACAGTGCAACCAAGATGAGGGCCTGGAGAGGTTTCTGGTCGGGACTGCAATGACTCGAAGGCTGGGACGATCCTAGGGAACAAGAGACTCGGGAGAGTGATGTTCTTTTTCGTTGAGCACTCGTGTCTTTGCGAGCAGCACGGGACAACCTTCGAGGAGAAGCCCCCTTCTTGTAATGACGAAACCGGCTGCGACACATAGAAACATGACCGACAGAGAGTGGCGAGTCGGGTTGGGAAAATGCAGATCGGATGAACGTACAAGCGGATGAGTGGTTGAGCAGACACCCAGATGAGCCCTCTGGCGGAAATCATGAAAAAGAGGATCAGGAAGCACTGAACCCTGGGGTAAGGAGGCCCAGGTTTAAGTACTATATCAGAGATAAACAGCAACTATCGACCGGTATTTTGATAGTGGATTCATGGTAATTTCTTTTGAAAAGGCCTCGAGAAATGGTTGCAGCAAACTCTTGAGATACTTGCTCCGAGTCGGAAAGCAGTGGTCGCTAGCAGAAATCTACGGAAGACGTCGACTCGAGCCATGACAAGAAACAACCTCGACTGCAGGATAGAAACCTGAAAAAGTCGGACATGGACTCTGTGCTACCTTTCGCTTGCACATATCAAGGGTGTGCCTCGCTATTCCAAGCACCACCTCATGTTGAGACATGGCATGTGAGTTTAGGCGCTGGGAGCTCGTTGCTAATTCTAGATATCTTCATGAAACGACGGTAGTCTCGGACCGGACGTTCGGATCACGGTGGGTTTGCCTACGGGAGACTAGAACGCGGCCGTCAGTGGAATGTCAGGCCCGGGTCTCCTAAAACGTCTGGTCACGAGAGTACTACGACAACACGTACCATTTATAGTTTGGCATGAACAAAAAGTGCACTAGGTTCCAGAGAACCTTACATCTGCAAATGTTTGAGTCGTAGGGTAGACAAAGTGTCGAGCATACTTGCCAACCACATCCACACAGCCTCGACCCAGTTCTTCAATGGCGGATCGTCATGTCTAGGAACGTCATTAAGTTAGTAAAAGGCGATACTTCTTCAAGTAAACTAAGACTGACGTAATGGCTTCAATTTCGGACACGCCTGATTTGAAGTCCATCTCGCTGGGTCTGACGAGGGGTGATCACTTTTGCGGACACCGTGACATAGAGGACCGGAAAGAGCATGATCGGCAGGTAATTGGTTATGAAGGACTGAATGCATAGACCAAAACCAGAAGTCTGCTTCTCCGTACATCCCTTGATAACCTCAGCATAGAGCCATCTCTGTCCAACGAGGCACTTACCAACCCCAAAGATGTTGAGGCTCACCACGACAACCAAACACGTGATCCAGGCAGCATTGTGGTCCCAAGAGTCAATGACAGTAGCGGCGGTGGTCAATTCAGCTGAAGACTCATCAATGCAAATAAGTGTTGAGGGGGGGGGGGATACATATCGGGTAAAGTCAACTATAACGTCAGGCAATGAAAACAAAGTCAACATATGGACAAAAACCGATCCATACCGTCCAGTTGCACCACAAATTCCATCCCAATGCAAAGGCGAAAGCCGGATCCACGAAGCGTTCGGCGAGCTTGATGTGACCACCTGCCACGGGGAGATATGCAATCATTTCACCAACTGTAATCTGTCAAGACGTAAGCTGAGTGGGCGGCTTCCCTCGCAGAAGCTCACCATGATGGAGTAACAGATTGTTCCAACAAAGATGTACCCTAGCAGCATCCCGACGGGACCGCCGTTCATCAAGGCGGAAGCAGTTCCAAGAAACAGTCCGGTACTAATAACGCCACCGATGCTACGGACATTGATACATGCATCGACGAGAAACTGTATATTCTACGTGCCTTATCATAGCCACATTACGATTCTTCAGCTTGCGGCTCAGCGGGGTAAGTGGTGCAGGCGAGCCGCTGCCTGTTTCCGCGGATTCCACCCCTACGTTGAATGTCGATTTCTTCTCTGCGGCACCGTCCTGTAGGCTCATGTTGAGTCAATAGCAAAATGGGAAGAACTGGATCCCGTCTCTTTAAATAACCGGGTACTCTCCCCCGTGACGCAAAGCCGGCTGGTTAGGACGATAAGGATCCTTCATTGATTGGTCCCACATGAAGACACATGAGAGAAAATACGTTTATTTCTCTGCAAAGTGCGAATTCTGTATTGGTCGGGAAGCAGTGTGAACGGTTCTGCCAATTCAACATGCGTTGTGAGTGTCTGGTTTGTGCGAACACATAACTTGTCAAACGCGACGAGCCTGAGAATACCCGCAGTGCAACTAGAGTGATTATCAGTGACGGAGTCGTGAGACGCTGAAAAACTTTCTGAATCAGCGCCTAAGAGTCAGACACAGAAACCTTACTGATTCCTGCAATTGAAGCTCTGCAGAAGTTGTGAATTCGACGAATAAGGTAACCGTAGTACGAGACCCTGAGCTTCGCTTGTGTCACTGGCACGGCGTCACTGCCCGACTTGTGTTGTTCCGGACAAATGTCTCCGCCGGGTGCAATTAAAAGTCACGTGGTTCATGGCATCGGTACGTGGCTTGCGGAACGCGCTACTCGTTGAACTGAACGGCGACCTGCGGTGAACACTGAAACTTGTCTGCTGACTCTGGCCACGACCGACAGAACAACTTTCAAGACACAAACTACCAAAACGAGAAGCTTAGCTGGGTAGTGATGTCGTTGTACGACAGCCCTTCTGTCCTCAGTGTTCGGACGTCAGGTATATTCTGACATCACTCTCGCTCGGTTAAGTCTCGTGCTCACCGTCGAGTTATTTCAGGCCTTGTGGAGCCTTTGCAGCAGGTTAGGCTGCTCTCGGCTCTCAGGAGTGGTAGGTGGTCACATGGCACGGGTAAACTCCTGGACGCTGACAAAACACCTTCCAGGCGACCCCGCCCTTATTCATCCCTTCCTCACCGAAATTGGCAAGGAGAGACGGAACTCAATAGACGGCGAATTGAACACAGGCGCTGCAGCCTTGCACCTAGCCATCCGCTGTGCCTCTGGTGTGTGCCGTGCAGTTGGTCTGGATGCAACCTGATGAATTTGTTTGCAGTGGAGACCATACAGCTCCTCCTGTCGCACAGGGCTATTTCACCCAACGGTATACACCCACCTGGAAGCGGTACTACTACCCTTCACCTCGCGGCATCCCTTGGGCGCGCCGAAATCGTATCTCTTCTTCTCGATCAGCCAGGTATAGACGATACTCTCCGCGACAGCCAAGGACGTACATGCAAAGATGTAGCAAAAGGGAAGGAAACCATCCAAGTCCTACAGGGTGAGCTGGCTTCTTCTGTGTCCTCCGTCTCATCCCTCATCTTCTCCAGATTCGCGATCCTTCCTAAGTGCATCGTTCAGATCGTTGCTGCACTCATACGCACTCTCCCCTTCCACCGCCAAGCCAAGCCAAGCTCTCGTATCGCTGTTGGAATCACCGCGCGCGAAGGGAGTTGATCTCTCATATCTCGACGACACGACTGGGACCTCATTATTACACGAGGGAGCACGTCGGAAAGACTTGCGGTTAATCGAACTTGTTGTGCGTGCAGGAGCAGATGTATTCGTGCGAGATCGAAGAGGGAAGATGGCCTACGACGGATTGGGCAAGGATGATCGCGTAAGGGTCTTTTTGCGTCAATGTAAGTTCCTACTTGCATCTCTTTTAAGTCTCCTCTGAAGAACCGCAGTTGCGAACCACGATCAATCATTGATTGATGTACCGATCTCTGAGCCTCCTGTCTTGAAAGGTTACCTGAACAAATACACAAACGTTGCCAGAGGATACAACACGCGATGGTTCGTCCTCAAAGATGGCGTTCTTTCGTGTTCGTGTCAACATATTCTCGCTATGGACCAGCTTTGATGTGGCTTTCTGCAGACTATAGACACCAGGAAGACGAGGAGATTGCCAGTCGAGGTGCGATTTCGATGAAGACCGCAATTCTCAAAGCTGGCACGGGTACCGAGAAAACGCGCTTCGAAGTTTACTCCGCACCGGTCCGTAGTCACACAACAGGGTTACAGAAATGGTACATGCGGGCGAACCACCCCGTCGAAGCTGCGCGGTGGACGCAAGCAATCAGCAAGAGTATAGAGTGGTACCGACGCGAGGCGGAGAAAAGTCCTGGAGGCCGACGAAGCATGGAAAGTGACAAGAGTGCCTTGCGGCCAACGAAGATCCGGACTAGTTTTCAGTCAGGGGTATCTGCGATGAGAGAACTCGGGACGCAGAGTTTGCGGGGTGACCAAGCGTCCCTAATAGGTACAGTGGAAGACGCGGTAATGGTCGGTGACATCTCCAAGGACAGCATCCAAGCTCCTAATGAAGACGACGAGGAAGAGGATGCGAATCGACACGACAGTTCAGCAGCATCAGAAGTGACACAGAGTCAGCCCCCTCACGGCAGCACTTTTGACCTGCACGGCAACTCGGCTGCGGCACAGATGGACCTTACTGCACAGCTCCTCGCCGGACTACCCTTACTATCAGACGCGCCCGTTCGCACGCAAGAGCTTCGAGAAGCCCTAAAGGAGTCTTTCGCCACGGTCCAATCGATGATAAACGAGCACCTCCAGATGGCAAAAGAAAGAGAAGATTGGTGGAAGTCGCAACTCCAACGAGAGCGCGAACGGCAAACAATATGGGAGGAAAGTCTGCAAACGGTCGTTCGCGAAGGAGACGCGCTCGAGAGAGAGCTCCGAGCTCGCTCTCGCAAACGCGGCAGCAGATTCTTCGATGGGGGATTGCAAGATGCCGCGCCTGCGACAGTAAGGCAACGACCCATCTCCTTAGGCGCCACGTCATCCGCCGTACTTTCGGCTCAAGCCTCCACCTACTTCACAGCGGTGGAAACGCCTCCCGTCTCGTTGACCCCCGTCCTTCCCTCCGATTCCCCCCAGACTCCTATCCTTTTGACTCCTACCCAACGCCGGATATCGCAGCGATTAGTGTCGCTCTCTCCCGTACAGGCAAACGAGACAGATGACTTTCACGACACGGATGAAGAAGACGAATTCTTTGATGCCATCGAGTCGGGTAATCTCCCGAACCTCGTTGTCAGCGAGCTTCTCACCAGTCCTACGCACTCCGTGACTTCATTGCCACTCGCCGTTAATTTGGAGCCTTTCTTGGGATACAAATGTCTAAGGACCGAGTTGCCTATTGAGAAAGACAACAGGCCATCTACTAGTCTTTGGACCGTCTTGAAGCATAGCATCGGGAAGGACTTGACAAGGATCAGTTTTCCTGTCTTTTTCAATGAACCCACCAGCATGCTGCAGCGAATGGTAAGTGGACCCATTCTTGTGTCATCCAGCGAACTCACTATGCTTGTAGGCTGAAGACATGGAGTTTTCCGAGTGCCGTGAGTATCCTAGCTGGTTGTGATTTCATTCTTTAATGCGTCTGTCTACAGTCGACGTGGCCGTTCGAGAGCAAGATCCTCATCGACGTATAGCATTCGTCGCCGCTTTTGCTATGTCTAATTATTCATCAACTATTGGACGTATAGCAAAGCCATTTAACCCTATGCTTGTGAGCCATTTCAATTTTATACTGAACATGCCCTCACGTTTCCTCAAGAATGAAACATTTGAATACGTGAGATTAGACAAAGAATATCGATACATGTCCGAGCAAGTCAGCCATCACCCACCGATTTCTGCTTGTTGGGCTGAATCTCCCAATTGGCATTATTACGGCGAGGTATGCTCTGACAATGCGAAAATACAACTCGGCTGATCGCTCCGCAGGTTGATGCTCAAAATCGGTTCATGGGCAAGTCCTTCGAGATCCGGCCTACTGGCGTTGCCCACGCAGAACTTCTGCTACCTGAAGAATGGGCACTGAGTTACCCCAAAGCGACATCTGCTGGCAGGAAGGGAAAGGTAGTGGAGCACTACTCGTGGAAAAAGGTCACCACAAACGTGTCCGGCTTCATCCTGGGGTCTCCTACCATCGACCATTATGGTGACATGATCGTCAGTACCCAAGTCTTTGTACTGAACTTCACTAACTTAAATCCAATCCAGGTCACGAACCATCGTACCGGAGATCGATGCATCCTCACATTTAAACCCCGAGGGTGGCGGGGCAAGGATGCATACGAGATTTCTGGATCCGTTAGCAACTCGGATGGCGAGATCACGCATGAGATCGCCGGTCGCTGGAACAGCCAGTTGATCTGTCGCGCAGTCGGCACCGGCAGTGGATATCTGCACCCCGATGCGACCGTCAGCGGCCCTGCGTCGCCGAATTACATGGCAGAGTATATCCTACTGTGGAGAAACTCTGAAAAACCGCTAGCGCCGTTTAACCTGACGCCGTATGCGATCACGCTCAACGACTGTCCAGAGGACACGCTCAAACCGTTCCTGTGTCCTACTGACTGTCGCCTTCGGCCCGACCAACGCGCGTTCGAGACGGGCAAATATGAACGGGCGAACGAGCTGAAGGAGATGCAAGAGGAGAAGCAACGGGCGACGCGACGTGCGCGCGAGGATGGCAGGCTACCGCCCCATCGACCGAGATGGTTCACTGCGGAGACGGATGGCGATACAGGGGAGCGCGTGTGGACGCCTTCTCGTGTGGGCAATGTGCTCGAGTATTGGGTGGAACGGGAGAGGGTGTGGAGGCAGGGGGGCAGGGGGGCTTGGAAGGACGTAGATCCCATTTTTATCGATGACATACCTTAGGTTTGTGTGGAATTTTTTTACTTATTGGTTACTCTGGGAAAGTAGACTAGATTTGATTATTGCGTTTGCACCTAATAACAATACTACGATCCCCTGCAGACGATCATCATGTTGTCGTGCTAGTCTTGCATCCAGTCATCTGCCAGTCACCTGAGATACTGAGATGATACGAAAACGAACCTCGACGACATTTTCGTTCACCTCCGAGTCCACTGATTCAATGTCCAGTAGTACGCGCATGTTCTTGAAGTGACCAGTTGTTCCATTTTATGAATCACGTTGGCAGACTTAGTGGGGAAGGTCAGGATCTTTTCACTCTTGCCTTGTTATAGGTACTCAGCCACATCGGATCGACCTGTTTGGAGTCGTTCACACGATCATATATTACCAAATTGATTCCCAGAGGTATAGCCCCTATTCCTCAATCATGTCGCTGCCAACATCCATGCCCAACCCACTTAACAATGCCGCCACCTCAGGTTTAACCACAGATCGATCCATATTATCTCCTGATTACGCTGCTTTATTCCTGGATTACTTCATTGCACTATTGATCTTCCATGGCACCT
>MU130867.1:0-12610 GCA_015039435.1 Imleria badia
CGGGGAGAAGCTGAGCGTCTTCGGAGCGATAACGCTGATCTGCTGTCTACCCTCGATGCTCGGATAGAGGAAATCAACGAAGCAAATCAGACTATCTCGAAACTCGAATCAGACTTGGAAGCCGCACGGAAGGAATATGAAAGGCTCAGGACCACCCACAATTTCAAAGCCACTCGTTTTCAGCGCGAAAACTCTACCTTTCAGGCTGCCCTCGACGCTCAGAAAGAGTCAGTTGTCAAAGAAAATTATTCAATCTCCGAGCTCCAACCAGATTTGAAACCCGCGCGGGATGACGCTGAAACACTCGAGGATGACTACGATACCAAAGTCACTCATCTTCAGCGGGAGAATTCTGATCTGCAGTCTGAAGTCGCTTCTATGAAAAGGGAATCGTCTGAAGACAAACCGAGTCCGTCCCTGGGCATCTCCGATTTCAAACGATGGATGCGCGAGAGCTCAGTTGCGGATAGTACGCTCGTCTCCATTCCCGACCCATCGACTTCCTCCAGCGACAACCATCATCGCCTTGTTCACAATGCTCTCGTGCATGTACGTTCAAAAGACTGGAGCTCGGCCTACGCGATAGCCAGGAAGGTGATCTTCCATGCCCCATTCCTTCGTACTTATGTCCACTGACACACGTGAAGTCTATTGAAACTCAGCCGTCAGCCATGGGTTACATTGCCAAGGCTGTCGCACAAATCAGAATGAGTGAACCCGAGAAAGCGGTGCAGATATTCGACTTTGCATTTGCAAATTGCAATCCGCACGAGAGCGATTTGATATTGCTCATTAAGGTTTGTGATCCATGGCAGGTTTCTGATACAGCTAAGCCTTTTACCCAGACCATCGTCTTATTTGTGGCTCGGAAATGTGATACCGCGATCTCGCGTGTTCGTGACCTGATTGCCGACTCGAGGGAAAATGAGACGAAGTATTGTTGTTTCCAGGTATGCCATGTGAGATCAGATTGCAGACATGCATTTGATGATATCACCTAGGTCCTCGGGAAAATGTATCTGATGCAAGAAGACTACGCACGTGCTGTGCAGTCACTCGAGGAAGGACAACGCCTCGCCTCGGCTTGTATTGGCTCTGATTTAGCGACAATCTCGCTTGTAAGTTACTTCTTGTGACACCGTCATGATATGTACTGACTCTTGGGATAAGATATTCGGGTTCGAATGGAACTTCGATGGGCTTCTAATCAAGGTACAACGACGTCATTTCGAAGATCTATATATCTCGGGTCGCGCGGAGGAGGCCAAGGAGGCACTTCTCAAAATACTCGATACCTTTGGCGAGGATATACGCGCCAGCAACTGGGTTACGGGTGGGTGCTGACATTTGAATCGGATGGACTTGGGTAATGGTAATGTGTACTTTTAGATCTGAAAAGAAAATGTATCGACCAGCTTGAAAAGCTTGGTGACACGGGACTCAGCGCGAAGGAGTACGACAACGCGATTGCGCATTACACTTCTGCATTGTCTCTCAATCCTTCAAACCCAACGGACATCCTTGTTCAACGGAGTAAGGCACAAGCTTTGAATGGGTCGTGGAAAGACGCTCTGGCAGATGCGAATGAGGTGCATCCAGTGTCGTATGTGACTGTAACTTACTAACTGTTCATCCCTATACGTAGGCGATCGAACAGTCTAACGAGCGGGGCTTGTCGGCGCATCCGGGATACGAAAGGAAGTATGCGGCGCTCCACGGTTTGGAAAATTATGGTGAAGCGATCAATGCCCTCCTCGGCTTGCTATCAATAATCGAAAAGTCCCCGGATGAAAAAATACGCCGTACGTATTTCTTCTACTATCCTGGTAGCATAGTCTACAATGCTATACAGGACTACGAGCAAACTATACCGCTCCGAGCGAGACAACCACCGAGATCATTTCCGTCATCCCAGAGATATCCAGGCTCTGTCCACGTATCCTCATTCATGTCGAGGAGGGGGATGGTCGATTGTGCGACGAACATGAACGGATTGAGATGTTTAAATCGGGAACACTGTTCAAGAAGATCATCTCCGAGACCGCAATGACGAAAATAGATCATGCGCAGATCCGTCAATCTGTCGCGAAATACTTCAAATGGATCATGTTTTCCCACACTTGGGAGGGAAGAGAACCAACGTTCAAGGACGTCAACCTAGTGCATTCGGTCTGGGAACTGGACGAATCACCACTGAACGAGAAGCTCCGCCAATTCTGTAGGACGGCTCGTGAAGCTGGGCATCGATGGGCTTGGTCGGACACCTGCTGCATCGACAAGGAGACGAGCACCACCCTGGACCAATCCCTCGTTTCCATGTATAGGTGGTACGAAAAAGCAGCGGAAACACTCATCTATCTCGCAGATGTTCTGCCTTCTGCAGAACCCGATGACTTCGCCCTCACGAACAGCCGATGGATGACCCGCGCTTGGACTTTACAGGAACTCCTTGCGTCGAAGGTTATCCGATTCTATAATCGCGATTGGAAACTATACCTGAATGACGCTCACGTCAATCACAAGGACTCGCCTACGATCAGGGATGAACTAGCCAAGGCTATGGGGGTCGCTGCAGAGACTATCATCAGCTTCCAGCCGGAGGACCTGGGAGTGCGGGAGAAACTTCGCTTAGCATCGAGACGCAATGCCAAGGAAGTGGAGGATATCGCGTACTCCTTACTCGGAATATTTTCGAGTGACATCAAGCCGCATTACGGAGTGGGGAAAAGAGCACTAGGCCAACTTTTGGAGAACATTGTTGATCGCACGGGAGATTTAACTGTGATCGCTTGGATTGGAAAATCAATGCCGTACAATTCCGCTCTCCCCGACTCCCTCCTTGTCTATAGCCAGGTCCCGTACAGTCCACCTTCCATGGAGGATAAACTCGATACACGCGTAGCAGAGCCGCGTCCTCAATTTGCACCGCAGGACGGCATCTCCTTCCGCTGCAAAATCATTCAGCTCCCTCAGATCACCTTCTCGAATCGTCGTTTGAAGCTCCCGTGCATCATGTTCACCGTTCAAAAGATCGACGAGATCCGGCCCGGGGAGAAACTTTATCGGGCGACAGTATCATCCCTCGGCGAAGTAGAGTTTAGGACTGCGGACGTAATGCCGATGACGCAGCCGTGGAGACTTGTCTTTGCACATCCCTGGATCACTGATCTCCGTGAGCCTCCTGGTGGGCCCATGTCTGAGTATGACCCTCAAGTGGATACCTCTGTCCTGGCGTTTCGGCTGATTTCCCGCCTCGGACGCCCGTTTAACGCGCTCTTGTTCCAGCTGCAGTTGGATAAGCTAAGCTATAGAAAATACAAACGCGTCGCTGCTGAGCACGAAATCATAGTTCCAGGAGTCCCGCACAAGACGGACTACAATAATATCAATGTGGACGTATTGGAGGTTGTTTAGTTTGGTCTTCCCTCTTTTTTTTGGCATTTATCGATTTTGTCGTCTCGCTTGCTTGCTTTCGCGTCGTTTTGTTAACCCTCTCCCGTCATTGTTCCTTCACCTATCGTTTGCTAGTAGCATCCGTCACTCACAGTGTTATAACCATTCGCTTCATTGCAACAGTCGCATTATAGTTTCCCTTTGCGCTTCGTCCTTGAGCCTTCGTCGGAGCCATGCTCGCTGGGGAGAGTGTTTTTAAATAAATTTGTTCTTGTACCATACGACTCTGTGCACCCGAAGTTCCAAATGATTCAGACCATGCAACCAAGGTGATACTAATGCGAGAACAGTGGTATGGTATTTGTCACAACATCAAAGAACACGTCTGGTGAGGATCAGGTAGCATACGAGCATTGCACTGCGAGGGATAGCATGTATGTGACGAAATGAATAATTATGAACGAGTAAAGCGAAACACGGATTGAAGAACACCACAATGGCAAAGAATCAAAGAATCGGCGGAACAGCAAAAGACGATCGAAATCGCCAACAAAGCCAACGTACGCACTCCATCTAAATCAAACAATCTCCATGACCTTCATCTTGATATCTTTGGGGTCCGTCTTGCACGGAACTCCCGGAACGATGATCTCCCCCTCGGCAGCGACACGCTTGTATTGGCTATTTGACTGCTGTTCGAGTAGGAGCGCGTTGAAGGGGCGCCCGAGGCGGGAAATCAACCGCAGCGCTAGGGTAGAGGGGTCCGCCCGAGCTAAACGCTCGGAATATAAGGGAGAAGTTGGCGCCGTAGCATACTCGGTCCCGTCGCCCGCACCGGACTCACTGACAGTCTCCGCCTCGTGATTCGACCCAACCTCAGACTCAGCCTCCCGCTCGTCGTCCGACATGAACCCACCAACAAGATCATCGAGATCACCGAGCCATGGATGTACAAAAATGAGTTTCCGGGGCTTCTTCAGTGGCATCACGTCCGCCGTCCTAAACTCCACATTGCCGAGCAATGAGACCGTTGCGCGATAGAGGTTTCCCAGACTACTGTCTAGCTCTTGCGCGCCAATTTTTGTAACATGGAATGCAATGCACGGGAGCTGTAAGCAACGGTTCGAGAAGGTTGCTCGAGGTAAATGAGTGAATTGGTAGTAGAACGCCAAGGTATCCTGTGGTGCCAACTGACCACGCAGTTGCTCCACGCAGGTGTCGAGTTCATTTCCCTCCATAGGCGGTGGGCTATATGGTGCCTGGTTGTAGACAACGAGAGAGGCGGGAAGGGCGGAATTGTATGGCAATGATTTTCCAGTCCACGCGATCACCGTTACATCACCCGTGCGAGCGACGATGTTCTCTAAAATATGGCCAAGCGCTGTCTTCCCCAACCCGTAGCGAGGAACGATGTCACTTGAAAATATTCCGATCAACGAGTACGCGATATCCTCCTCCACCGTGGCATTCCGTGTCGATGCTAAGCGGAGTTTCTCCCGCACTCCCAGATCCTCCGGTCGGAAGGACGTGATGGTCTCTGGAGCGACTCCCATAGCCTTGGCAAGTTCTTGCACGATCGTAGGTGATTCCTTGTGATTGGAGTGCACGTCATTCATATATGGTTGCCAGTCACGATTATAGAATCGGATAACTTTCGATGCAAGAAGTTCCTGTAAAGTCCAAGCACGGGTCATCCATCGGCTGTTCGTGAGCGCGAGGTCACCGAGTTCTGCAGAGGACAGGACATCTGCAAGATAGACGATGGTTTCTGCTGCCTTTTCATACCAGATGTACATGGAAATGAGGGATTGGCTCAAGATAGCACTCGTATCCTTGTCGATGCAGCAGGTGTCCGACCATGCCCATCGATGACCAGCTTCGCGAGCCGTTGTGCAGAATTGGCGGAGCTTCTCGTTCAGTGGCGATTCGTCCAGTTTCCAAACCGAATCAACGAGGTTGACGTCCTTCAACGTCGGTTCCTTTCCCTCCCATGTGTGGGAAAACATGATCCATTTGAAGTATTTCGCGACACATTGACGAATGTGCGGGCGATCTATTTTCGCGACTGCGGTCTCGGAGACGAGCTTCTTGAATGATGTTTCCGATTTAAACATTTGAATTCGCTCTTGCGCGCTACACAGTCGTCCCGTTGTGACATCAATAAGGACGTGTGGACAAAGACTGAAGATCTCGCGAATGGCGATATCGATAGCGGCCATTGTCTCGCGCGGAGCAGTATAGTTTGCTCGTAGTCCTGTAAGACATTGTTGAGCATGCTGCCAGGATAGTATGAGAGATACGTACGGCGTATTTCTTCGTCCGAAGAACTCTCCATGATTGAAAGCATGTGGAGGAGGGCGCTGTTGGCTTCGCCATAATCTTCCGCGCTGCGAAGCGCCGCATACTTCATTTCGTATCCCCGATGCGACGACGGATCTCGCTTGATCACCTACGTCCAGAGATGAGGAGTGAGTAAGTTATGTGACACTTGAACACACCTCGTTCGCATCCTTCAGGGCATCTTCCCACAACCATTTTGCAGCTAGTGCCTCGCTCCGTTTCACAAGGATGTCTATCGGGTTTGAAGGATCGAGAGATAAGGCAGAGGTGTACCGTGTAATCGCGTTGTCGTGTTCCCCAGAGTTCAGAGCCGTGTCACCAAGCGCTTCGAGCTTGTCCATACATTTTCTTTTGAGATCTAAAAGTATGCATTATTCCAAGACCATCTGATTAAAATGGTCGCTACTCACCCACCACCCATTCTTCTGTTACTTTCCTCGCACGTATCTCCTCGCCAACGGTATCGGTTATCTTGAGAAGTGCTTCCGCGGCCTCCACTGCCCGACCGGAGGCATAGAGATCTTCGCAAAGATATCGCTGCGCGGTGTTCCGAAGCCCGTCGAAGGTCCATCCGAATATCTTATTGTAAGAGTGAGGACATATCATGATAGTGTCACCAGATGTAACTTACGAGAGCTATTGTCTCCAGATCAGAGCCCGTACAGGGTGAGGCGAAGCTCCGTCCTCGTTCGAGTGACTGCACAGCACGTGCATAGTCACCTCGCATCAGATACATTTTCCCAAGGACCTGGTCCATGTCATCAAGAGCTTGTTCGCAGTCTAAATGAAATACCTGGATATAACAATACGTTGTCCCATCGTCCCTCGACACGCCAATCAGATCGTGGACGCGCGAGATCGCAGTGTCACATTTCCGGGCGACAAATAACATGATAGCCTAGGGAACATAGACGGTTGGTTATATCAGACACCTGGGATGCATATGGATGTCAAACCTTGATGAGCAACAGTAAATTACCCTCCTTCGGATCACAATTTCCGAACACGAGGTCGAAGGACTGCATCGAGTCCTCGGGTTCACCCATTCCTATTTGTGCGAGCGCCTTGGCGATATAACCCATGGCTGACGGCCGAGTGCCTATAGACTTGACACGTAGATGAGTGTACTTACGAACAGCGATGAGGGAACGGAAAAGTACCTTCTTGGCGTCCTCGTTCGCCGAACTCCAGTTTTCCGAACGTATTCTCACGACAGCATTGTGAACAAGTACATGATGGATGTCACTCAAGGAAGCCGATGGGTCAGGATCCAAGATGAGTGTATCCGCGCTAACCGAGCTCTCGCGCATCCATTGTTTGAAATCGGTGATGCTCAGAGACATCCTCACTTTGTCCTCTGCCCCCTCCTTCTCCAGAGAACCCAGTTCATATAGCAGATCAAATTCGTCGTCGGCTTCCAGTGTTTCAGCTTCCTTCCGCGCAATTTTCAAAGGTGATCGGAGATTCAAGGTTGTCTGATTTTGTTTGACAACTGCCTCTTTCTGGGCGTCGAGGGCAGACTGAAAATTATCGGTATCGCGCTGAAAACGAGTGACTCTAGTATTGTAATCGGCCATGAGCGTTTCAGCACCCACCCGCTCAGTTCGCAAATCTGAACAGAGGGTCAAGACTGTCTGACTTGCTTTAACAACCGTCCCTGTCTCAGCATCGAGGGCAGACTGCACATTGGAGTCGTCGCGCTGAACAGTGGAGTGTTGGGCTTTCAAGGTGTCTAAGGCGTTATTTGTGCGGACAAGTTCTTCGTTCTATCAGAAAATGGATATGTGTGTCTCAGTGTGAGAGACAGTGGTGGGAGTAGACGATCACCCACTTTCTGAAAGGAATGCGACAAGAGCGATGACGTTTGTGGGACAACAGTGACCGCACGGAGTCAAAATGACTCACATCCTGAACACGATGAAATAAGCATCAGATCGCTTGCGAGACAACGGAACAAGCACGGAATCGATGAACACTCACTTCCTGGATGGGATGCGACAAGCACAATGCAAGCAGTGAGAACGTTTTGAAGACACGAAATGCACAATGACGCACAAGCTGTATGAGCCGCGACAAGGGGGATACAGTCTATGAGATGGCTGTAAAAGGCGGAGTCAAGGATCATTCACCTCCTGGAGAGGAAATAAAGGAACGTGAAAGCACAGAGTGGATAATCACTCACGTGCTACACAGGATGCAATAAACATGATACATTGTATGAGACATCTGTACAAGCAGGGGCACGGTTGAACGATCACTCACGACCTAGACAGGATACGGCAAGAACGATACAGTCCGACACAGAGCTAGAGAACGACAACTACAATGACTCACCAGCTGGATAGTATGCCACGCGATATCCGGTATGTCAGACAATTATGAAAGCAGGCAGTCGGCAATGACTTACTCCCTAGAGGAGATGGGACGAAGAGGAACAGTCTGTAAGACAAGGGGAAATACAGATTGTATGACCACCCACTCGCTGAATAGAATATCACATGAGCAATGCGGTCTCTATAATGTGTGCGAACACACTACACTGGGGATCACTTACAAACTAGGTGGGATGCGACAAGGACAATGCAATCCGTAAGGGTTCGGTGCGCGACGAGTCTACGATCACTCACAAGCTACATGGGACGCGATTAGTGTATGATAAGGATGTGAAAAGACGACGACGGCAACTCACCTCCTGGGATGAATTAACAAGTAAAGTATGGTGGTATGAGAGGGACGCGAAAGCGCGAAGGCGACGATCACTTACATTCTAAATGACATACGGAAGCACCAAGCGGTCGTGAGACACCTGCGACAACATAGAGGTGATGGGTACTCGCGATCTAGATGCGATGCGACAAGCACCGTACATCGTCAGAGGGAAGTGAAAGCACGCATTCAATGGTCACTCACATTCTAGACGGGATGCGACAAGCACGATACGTCGTGAGACAGCTATGAAAGCATGGAGTCAACAACCACTCACATACTAGATACAATGCGACAAGTGCAACACGTTGTCAGATGATTTTGAGAGGATTGAATCCATGATCACTCACTTCCTAGATGGGATGGGACAAGCAGGATACATCGTGAAATGGTTATGAAGGCATGGATTCGACGGGCACGATACGTCGTGAGACGGCTGTAAAAACATGGATTCGACGATCACTCACAGGCTAGATGGGATGCGACAAGTACGTCGTGAGATGGCTGTGAAAGCATGGATTTGACGATCGCTCACATTCTAGACAGGATACGACAAACACGATGCGTCGTGAGACGACTGCGAGAACATAGATCCAACGATCACTCACTTCCTAGATGGGATACGACAAGCACGATACGTCGTGAGGCGGCTGTGAAAGAATAGATTTGACGATCACTCACGAGCTGCACGGGATGTGGTAAGCACGATACGTTGTGAGATGACCGTGGAAGTATGGATTCGACGAGCACTAACTCTCTAGATGGGACGAGCCAAGCATCATACGTCGTGAGACGGCCGTGGTAAGCATGGATTCGACGATCACTCACGAGCTAGATTGCATGCGACCAGTACACTTCGTCGTGAGATGGCTGTGAAAGCATGGGTTCGCAGGCCACTCACAAACTAGATGGTATGCGACAAGCACGATGCGTCGTGACCCCTCTGTGAAAACATGCATTCGACGATGACTCACTCCCTGGATAGGATGCAAAAAGTACGATACATCGTGAGACGGCTGTGAAGGCATGCATTCGACGATCACTCACAGACTAGATGCGATGCGATAAGCGTGATACGTCGTGAGACGGCAATGAAAACATGGATTCGACGATCACACACTTCCTAGATGGGATGCGATAAGCACGATATCGATATGTGAGAACGACATGGATTCCACGGTCACTCACAGACTAAATGGGATCCGACAAGCCCGACACGCCATCAGACAGCTGTGAAAGTATGAATTCGACGATCACTCACAGACTAGATTGGATGCAACAAACACGATACGTCGTGAGACGGCGGTGAAAGCATGGATTGGACGACCACTCACGACCTAGATCAGATGCGACAGGCACGATGCGTCGTGAGGCGGCCCTGAAAGTATGGATTCGACGAACACTCACTCTCTAAATGCGACACGACCAGCACGATGTGGTCTGTGAGAAGGCTGTGATATTATGGAGTTGACGATCACTCACACACTAGATTGGATACGAAATAAACGATAAGAATTGCGATCGCCTCTGTGGAACCGGACGTCGATGGTTACTCACTTTCTGGACGGGATTGAATAAACATGACAAGGTTTGTGAGACTGCTGTGACTCCACGGAGTCGACGATCACTTACTTGCTAGTTGAAAGAGGTGCAAGAATTGGATTTGTGAGTCATCGGCCATAGAATGGAGTCAGCGCTCACTCACGAACTACATGGATGCACCAAGTAAAATGAAGTCCGTGAGGCGGCTGTGAGAGCATGAATTCTCTGACCACTCACTTCCTTGATGAGGTGCGACAAACATGGTACGTTCTGTGAGACGTCGTTGATAGCATGGGTTTTCCAATCACTCACAAACTGCATGGGATTGGTTATGTCTGTGAGATAGCTGCGAGAGCATGGATTCGATGAGCACTCACTTCCTAGATGGGATCCGAAAAATACAATATGGTCAGATGGTCGTAAAAACATGATCCTACTCACGAACTAGAGGTAGACCACCTTCTGTCAGACAGTTGAATCGATATGTAGCAGTAACTTACGATTTCTAACATCTTCCCTACCCTTGGGCTCGTTAGTTGAGATCAACTGCGAGAGTAACGATCGACGCCGTGGAGATGCAGCAAGAGCGGTAAGAGCGACTCGGATCTCATCGATGAGCCAGTGACAATGTGACGTGACGTAACATCAACCTAATTTTGGGGGGAGCATCGTGAGCTTACACGAGACGCGGGGGAAATTTTCACTGAGATCGAAAATTTTCAGGTGGCATCTTGTACGCCACAGCTGTGCTCAGCCAGGGCCTGGGTGCAATTTTCCGGGATCCGAAGCCGACCCCTGGGTGGCTTCTCGGCTTGGATGACCGATTTTGGGGAGCATCGTCATACCTAGGGTTCCCACGCAAACGGTCCAAACGGTCCCAGGCACGTGAGGACCGATTGGTTGGCACGTGATGCCCCTGAGTCACGTGTGAGCCCCTGAGTCACGAGACGGCGGGGAAATTTTCGCTAAGGTCGAAAATCTTCAGGCGGCATGTTGTGCGCCACAGCTGTGCTCAGCCCCTGGGTGCAATTTTCCGGGATCCGACGCCCACCCCTGGGTAGCTTTTCGGCTCGCCTACCGGCTCACCACCCCTGGGTATGACCGATTTTCCAGGACCGTTTGGACCATTTGGTTGGCACGTGATGCCCCTGAGTCACGAGACGGCGGGAAAACTTTCGCCAAGAATCTTCAGACGGCATGTTGTGCGCCACAGCTGTGCTCAGCCAGGGCCTGGGTGCAATTTTCCGGGATCCGAAGCCGACCCCTGGTAGCTTCTCGGCTCGCCACCCCTGGGTCCCTGGGTATGACCGAAAAGACGACTGCCACCCTCGTCGCCCATCCCGTCCTCGTCCTCCGCGCACGCACGTATACTACAACTCGACAGTGCCCGCAGACTCAGTACTCACCCACCAACCCATTTGGTCGCATTCGCCGCCTGACCCAGGGCACAACACTTCCAATCCCGACCTCGCTCTCGAAGCGCCTCCCCCTCCGATTCCGGTTCATCCATCCCCGTGTCGACGGTCGAGAGATCGATTCAGACAGAGATGGGATATATCACACTGTCCAGGTCCCTCTCAACTACACCCTTGCCCATCTGCGTAAACTCATCGAATACATCCTCGATCCTGCGATGGATGCCGAGATCGTCGAGTCACATAATCTCCGACGGTCGTCTCGTGGCATGTCATCTTCCAGCAAGGGAAAGCAAGTCGGATTGGAAGATCCGGTTCGTCATCTCTTCGAGATACAGCGGAAAATCAAGATGGGGCTGCCAGGACAGATCAAGACGGCGCAGACGTGGACCACGACATCTACCATGTGTGACTCCCTTCACTATCCTGGAACAACTCGGAGGATAGTCTCCGGCTCGACGACGATGGTGCGGGTGAAGAGTAGAAGTGTGAGGCCGTGAAAGACTTTATCCTCTCCAAGGTTTGGCCGAAAGGAGGTGACCTCGCAAGAGGTATTGTCTATGTGAGCCCCTTCGCTTTTCAGTCACGGATAGGATAGCTAACGTACGCTAGCATCGCAATGCGGATGTACAGATACATATCACGGTGAACACAAAGAAGATCCAGGGCAAAAAGGTGTCGGCAACATGCATTTTGCGTTCTTCTTGAATGTCACCCTTCCGTGTCCGATCCAGACGTACCGATTCCCGCACATCATGATGCCACAGCTAACACAGAAAATTTGATTTCGTTTTTTTTTCGTCTTCTCCAACAGCGCAATGCAAGCAGAGATTCGCGCTTGATGTACTTTCCACCTCACGAGGGACGACCATACAGGTGCACAGTGAGTATTTCACTCGTCCTCCCGCGCACTGTTCCTTTTCAGAATTGAACATTGACACTCATGTATAGACGCCATGTCGGGGAAGGGCCGTCCCGAATGCGTGGGCACACCCCCTACCCAAGTGATAGTCGACTCTGGTAAGTCCGTTTTTTTCATGCTTTACGCCCGTGTACTATTTTCTTTTCTCTAATCGACGTTCAACAGTGGTACACATGGATTCTTGACATTAACGATCGACATGGTCGCTGACAATCGCCCAATAACTCACGGTCCTCGTACGCAGCATTTACAAATCCGGCGCACTTGCCGCTGGTCATCTTATCCTGCGCGG